>JAJEKV010000157.1:0-147796 GCA_021234155.1 Isoetes taiwanensis | reverse complement strand
TTGGTATACTTCGTTCAGTTACGTGTTGCTAACCTGGTGCTTGGAATTGAATTTTAGAAAACCAGGCAGGTTGACAGGATTTACTAAAAGAAATGGACCTTGATAATTCTGCAGGAATTGAACGGGAAAATCTTGCTTCTCTATTTCATTGCCGGAGTCACGGAGCATTATAGAAACCTTACTAATATGATGATGAGTTGGGCAAAGGAAGATGTTGAGTCGGCGAATTCGGATGATGTGGCAGGGTATTATGATGCAGATATGATGTAGTGCAAGGTGCTTGAATTTTCATATTTGTAATCTGATGACTGAATGGCGATCTGCCTAGGGTTGGGGCAAAGGCTCTACATTTGACTAGTTCTAGAAGCTCCAATGGTATACTAGCAGTTGAACTAGAAGTTGATGGTGGCGGTCGTGTGTTAGGTAACATGGCTGTTACTTGTTTTAGAGTTCCACTTCTGCGGCAATGTTTGGATACGTCTTACTGTGTGGAGGAGCAGAAGCGGTTTCTGCTGGTGCTTTTGCTATTCGTGTCATGACGAGTCTATTTTTTTGTACCAAATCCTCTGCATTCTGGAGTTCAGAAGAATGATAAGTAAAAATGAATTGTCGATCAGAACTGAACAAATTTGTTGTTGAATTGCTATGGGCACTGTAACCATGTTAGTATGTGAGTCATAAGGCTATGGTGTGATTACCCATAATATCTTTGCTGGCGTAGTCGAACCCAGTTGGATGACTGAACTAGTGGACGTTAGTCCTAACAATCGTTGTTCTTGGTAGTGAACTTGAACTTTGGGGTTACAGGGCAATCCCTCACTATTATGTCCCCATTCTTGACAATGGTAACGTTGAGCTTATGGGATAAAAATAGCGTGTAATTGAGACGATGATATGTCTGCTGCCAAATTGCTAGGTTGTGTTTTGGTTTTGATGGACAGGTTCCCTGTGAACATGCATGCCAACTTCGTGCGAAAGAACGTTGGATTGGGTTGATGCCTTGTTCCATGGAATGATTGACCATGATAAATTTTTACAATGAGGTCAATTGATTGTGGAGTTGCATTCATACCCTTATGCCTGTAAATGCGTTACACCAAATGTTACTAACTTACCTTGTGGCTGCTGGTTATGTGGAGCAAAATTGTTTTGATCAAAGAACTGAGTGGCATGGGGTTCCCTTCGGATGTTGGTCGATTTGAAAGACCCATGATGGCAATATTATTCAGATGATTAGCCATTTTGAATGGCCATTTCAATGAGCGTGGTCATTGCGGGCGAGTCGTTGAAGAGTCTGATGGACCTTGCTAAAACTAGAGCAAGGTTGTCCTTGAGTCTGTAACAAGTAACGATCAGCATATTCACGGGTAGTTTCTGTGGACCGTGACTGCTTTCTGTCTTATAAAGAAACCTACGCCGCAAGCTCCAATTGAGCCTGCATTCCTCTGGAAATACCAAGAAAACCTCTTATTCCTACTATTCTAAGCTGTACATCCCTGAATTTTGAGATTTTGTCTGGTAGGTTTCAAAATTTTGGAAACCTCCTACGTTAGCTTCAATGGACTGTTGTTTCATCTCTTATCTGACTTTTCTGATGATGTTTTATGTGTTTCAGATATTTTACCACACTGCTTGCATACCCGTCTGTTCAGCGTCGTTTTTATCTTAATGTAGTAACAAGTTGTTCCTTTCCTCCTAACTTTTCCCATCCATGTTGCAGGAAGTCTTGATTATCGTACAGATTTGGCAGTTTGCCCCACGTTCACCTCTTGCAGCGTTTATTCTTTGCCTGCTCTGGCTTCCATGTGTCTGACCTTCCTGGGGGATGGTCTTTGTTTCAGTATAGCCTTAACATTTCTCAAAGGTGCAGCCAATGGCAGAGTCCCTTGCACTTTTTATATTTCATGCTTAATTTGTTTTGTTTCTATTTGATAGCCATTTCGTATACATTAGTGTTTGATTGATTGGCTTAGGTTATGGTTGAACATTGCTTGTCATTTTAAGATTTAAATGGGCACTCCATTTCTTTTCCTGTTTTGAATTTTGAGCTAGTTTTGGTAGTATTTTGTTTTGGGTTATATATGTTCGTTCATTGACTCAATGACTTGAAAATTGAAAGCCCTATATCATCTAGGATTTTGTTACCTTGGTAGCTTTCGTCAAACCATTATCATCCTATATACCTTCCTATTAGTAATCTCTACAAAATGCGTGGTGGTTTCCTATGAATTTGTAGTAATTTTGTGAAATAACACTACACATTGTGAGATAACTACCTCAAGTGCAACTTGGAGATTTCAGTGACTCGGCATATTGCAAAATTGATGCAGCAGGTATAGCTATGCTTCTGCCTGGCCGGTCTCTAACTATTGTAGATGCTGGAGGTTGTGTCTCCAGGAACATCCACTAATCTTTCCATTGTCTGCAGTTGCTCAAAGGCATACCTGCAGTGATTAGAACTCAGGTAGCATCACATCTAATTTAACCCTAGAACAATTCGTTTGCTGTACAATGTCCTTGTGATGATTGATTTTGTAATGGTAACATACAAAGTACCTGATTGAATCCATTTGGCCAGCTAATGGTTGCAAGCGTAATTCCCTAAGGGACGAATTGATTCTGAAACTCAATATCTTCGGCATGTATATCTCCTTTTCTGCTCCCCTGTCCATTCGTCCTAATTAAAGATTGTGAAAGTAAGATTAAGGTATTTCTAGCTCCAAGTCGCTTTCCAGGTGTCAGTCTCATCCACACTCATCTATTTAATAAAATGTATAATGTATCCTTAGTTTTGGACATGAATACCCAACTCCTGATAGCTTCTGGCTGACTTGTCATTCCATATTTGCGGGATGTAGAAAAAATTCTTCAACTTCTGTACCAGGAACCTTCACTCTGATAGCCCTGATAGCTTCTGTCATAACTGACAGCTGTAGGAAACTGGAATATTCAAAGTTACAATGAAGTTCTAACCTCTTTGGTAATCAGTCATTAAAGAAGAGTGAGTGCGCTACCTTGCTGGCGAATTTTAGCACATTGTTTGACAACAGAAATCCCAAGTTAGGAAGAGTTTTTGCAACTTAAGCCTTGAGGATCTTCTACAACTTCTGGTTTACCATTGTCTCCGCTGCAGAAAGCTGAGAGTGTGGACATTATATTCTTAAGTCAAATGTTTAATGTAAAACTTTTAAGAAGTGTAAATCAGGAGTTTTTCCTGCTTATGAATGTTAGTGGTGTAATTATTCTACTGTTCTCAACATAGGCAGGAATTTTTCAGTTCTTTTTACCTCCCAGGTCTAATAGGTAATGAATAAATTTGGTATTCAAACTGCTGAACCACCTGAAAAGTATGGTTGATAGTTAGCATCGTTGAGCCTTTATCAAGTGAGGGAGGCACAAAACGTCCTTCAATTTGTTGCACTGTGCTCCAGATCCTTCTCAAATGGATAATACCTTTTCCATCTGCATCAAAATAGCACATATTCTCGACAACAGCTATACAGGGGACCTGAAGAACTTTATAAAGTTTATCCATTTTAATACCTGCTAAAAACAAGACCATTCTATGCAAATGGGGAGACAAAAAGAAGTAACCTATTGATACTGACCATAAGTTTTTGAGAACATTCTAACTCCTTTGCAACATCAATAAAATCTAGAGCTTTTGAGGGTGTGGATTTACAATGACTGCTGCTGTAATAGGTACAACCTGAAAATAATTCCTCCATGAAGTCATGAACATAGCATGTTCAGCAGACTCATGTAGTTATACCTGGCAAAGTTAGTTGTATATCCACCTGTACCAGGAGGCATATCCAGGACAAGATAATCAAAGCTCCCCCTGGCAAAATACGGTTTTGTTATAATAGGCATAAAGACTTGATATATAGAATGCTCCTCTTGCAATTGTTTGAATCTATATCTCTACCATTCCTTAGTTGTCAGTCTACTGAGCATAAAATTCTTTCAGGATGTCTTTTGCAATTTAAAGCAGATGGAACATTTCAAATTGCATATCTACCATTCAGTTGTTTGTGAAACTGGTTAATAACTCCGGAAACCATAGGCCCACGCATGATTGCACTACCCTGCCCTGCGAATCCAAAGTGCGATACAGTCACCCCAAATATTCTATTTGGAATAGTTATTTCTTGTTTCTGGATCCTAAAGGCATTAGAAAGCCATCGTGGAGTGGGATACATGACAGGCAATAAAATAGACAAATTCTCTTGCGAAATTCCTTGTATTTGCATCACACGATGTGTTCAGGGGTGAGACCATGGTGGGCAAGCTTGGCCCATATATATCTGCATCAAATGCCTTTGCCCCATGCCAGCAAGGGAATATGCCAAGAGTTTACAGCAGATTGACTTGCCAGCTCCGCCTATGTGAAATAGATATGTATGCAAGTTTAGGCAATAGGAAGCAGACTATCATGGCTATAATGTGATGAGCAAAGAGCTGTCACGAAATACCATTTTGGCAATAATATTTGATACTTTTAATAAACAAGTAGGAACGTTCTCTGGAAGCTAATTACTTTTGGTGTGCAGACGGTATCACTTTCACATCAACTACCCGTGATATAAGCACAACGTTATCTTGCCTCTTGCTCAAACTACAAATGAGCAATGTCACATGCTTGATTTATTGTCCGATGTTGAGTATAACTTTGGTGTCAGCTAACCTTACAAAGCTACACAAAATATCAATCTCAAATATGGTCTCTCTAACAGAAGAAAATTTGAGTAATCTTGTTGCATTCAAAAGCCTTGGTGCCTTTCTTTTCTTTTGCCCTTAAGATAGTTTTGTTGCTTTCAAAACAGAGCCTAAATTGGCAGGGGATTCGTGAAACCTGCAGGTTCTGGAGGCCGAGCTTCTGGAGGTCCAGGTTTGGGACCTGCACAAAAAGTAATGCCTCACAATTGCTTTGTTCATAGGGGCCTGGTTTGATAATCGGCTCAGATTTCAGGCTACAAGCTGAGATTTTGCAAAACAAAACCTTAAGGTCTTTGATCATAGGAACTCAGAAACCTTCCTCAAGTGAGCATTTAGGTTTTGGCTCCAGATCCCTTCGTGGAAAACTCCTTACAATTCGTCCCTTAGACAAATGAGTTTGACCAACTTAACATAGAACGAAGATGGTCTGCAGTGACAATCAACGTGATAATTTTCCTCCTACTAACAAGATAAGATCGTAAGTTTAGCACATTCTCGTAAAAGGCCTCAGAAGTTAGACCAGTTAAGTTATTAGAAATACTGCTCAGAAACTTTAACCTGGAATGAGATACGGCTTTACGGCATGAAGTCCATAGCCGATATATCTGGCTGGCAGTGTTTATCGTATTTCCTTTCACAAGGCCTTAACTGGTGCGGAAGAAGCGTTCTTTACCGCCACCCTCCTTAGAGTACGTAAATTGGCGCAATTCACTTCTCGATTCGCTCTACCACCCGCACAAAATGCACTGACGGGTTGTTCAGTCAGGGGGCTCAGGTAGATACAAGTTTTGTACACTTCAAGAGACCCCATTTGTATCTTCCAAGACTCTTCTGTAATTTCGGCATCCCTCCAGAATGCAGATGGCATATCAAACCCGTTAAGTCAATCCAGCGTGCCAATGCCTCATTGCCTTACTGATGCAAGGGAGAAAAATTCTCGTAGGTCCTTGGGCTTCGTTTTAGTTGTTCCATATCATTCGATGAGTCAGGCTATGATCAATTTTTCAATTAGGTTGGCGGCACTAAAGAATTAGAGCTGAGCAATTGTAACTTACATATGTATCGTAAGAAATGATGAAAAATTATGGCAAGACTTCCTGAAATCCAGACCTTATCTTTAACAGGGCAAGCTGGAATTGGTGAGTTCAGACGAAAAGAAACCGCAAAACAATAACCTTGCCATGGCGGGAATCCGCATGTTTTTAAAGAACGGGGATGGAAACATACCTTTCCAGATTCATGCATTTAAATCTTTCCCACAAACCCGCACGACACTATATCAGTGCCGAGAATCAGGATCCTATAATCCTTTGACGTAATACTCAGGAGATGCAGCATTTATTTCAGAGTTTGTTGCTACAAAATTCAATGCCATAATTTGAATTCATGAAGGCGTAAAATTTCGGCTCAAAATTGGGAGTAATTTTGCTCTCACCAGTGTAGGGCTTGGCGCCTGAAATGCTTCAGTAATACGAAAATAAGACTTCGTGAAACAAGACCTGGAAGCTATTAATGCAAATATTCTTTTAAAAGATGTGGAATGGGTGAGATGCGGAATGAGATCCGATCAATAGGGACCTCCACAAAACATGCAAATCAAAGTGCAGAGTAGGTGTAGGAAAGAAGGGGCTGAGGAGGCATACCTGTAGGCTGGAAATTGGCGGTCAATAAGGCCGGATACAAGGCTTTTTCCGTGGAACTCTGTTCTTATTTACAACAACGATTTATGGATAAGGAAATGGTTTGTTGTGGAGATATATGGAGCCAATGCTCGCATTCCTGAGTAAGCTTATCTATGCGAGATACAATGCACATGTGGCCGATATGTTTGCTTACTTGGCATAATGTTGCAATTTGTGAATAAACTTGTAATTTGGATCCGAGGGTGGCCACATGATCATGATTTTCCTGATTTTTTTTAAAGACATACTAGATTTAGGCATGTAGAAACGATGGCAGATACACTGGAAAAGATGCCTAGTGTTTATTCCGAACATGCTTAAAGTAATTGAGGGAGCATTCGACCACTTTCCCCTTCCCTCCCTCTCCCTATATTTTCCCATTTTTTTTCCCCTTCGCAACTCAATGCCCATCCATGTTGGTCGCGTGCAAATAGGATTTTGCATCTAAATGGTCTCTAGAATCGTCGGTGCTTCCAATCCTATGGCAAAGGGAGATAGTCTCAACTCCGCCACGGCGGATATGGATCTCATCTTCCTTATGAAAACATAGGAAACATGGAGAACACAAGTTACCCAACCTGCTAGCTATCACTATTATTCGGGTCTTCAATGAATGCGCGATGAGAGTGTTGCTCAGTACTATCGAAATAATAGCCTTTGGCACATGGGTCTCCTACACAAGAATATTGCATTGATATAATGGGCACCTATGGGTGGAGTGCAAGAGTTGAGGGGCAACCCTCTCTTTATCCTTGAACGCTACTTCTCACATGCAAAAAGCCATCCACCGCGTGGATCACCATAGGGATTCCCTCCGTGATCCCCGCTACAAGTCTACTAGGATTCCCTCCTTCCGCATCCCACGCTTAATTGCGCATTTTTAGCCCATTTTACTGATTGGATTAGCATTGCCATTCAGGGCTCCTCTGCTTCCTCCCTCTGCCGCTACCGATGCATCTCCTCCAATCAATTTCGAATACCACTAAGCAGATCCCATCCAATACCGCGGTGGAGGATTGGACGCAGAAAAGCCCACTACAAATTTGCCTTGGTTTTTTCCTATAAAAGGTAAGATTTTGCCAGCTATGATTCTATATAGTAGGGGATCCCATCCTCTCGAGATCATAGCTCCAGGGGGATCCGTTCTCGAGATCACATCTTCTAATCCCCAAACTAGGAGTAAAGTATCTACTACGGACATCGTCATGTCGATCTATATGATGGCTATAGCAATGGCTGTATTTGGACAAGGTTATGCTTCTTGAGATTTAATACATGCAATCGGGTGGAATAGCTCACTAAACCGAGCCCCTTGACAGAGAATGTTTGCAGCAACACCAATTTAAAGTGATTTGGCCATGAGCATCGATGACAACCTTGCTTTACGCTTATGGAAGGCAATCGCTTTTTGCTATCTTTTGCCTCTTCCAAAGCCACGTGCAAGAACTGAGAGGGGTTCATTTTTAGGGCTGTTTTCACGTATGTATATATATATGAAAGAAACAATTTCTTCATGATTCCTTGTACATAACAGTAGGGTGCATAGTTGACGGGAATCATATGGACATGAAATTTCTTTGACAATCTAGTTGTACCTGAATTGAAATGTATGAAGAGGAACTTACTTTGATATAGGATCGAGTGTACGAATTGTATAAAAGAAACATGGATGATTTTGAAAAGACATTAAACTAATGCATCATTACATAAATGCTTAGTTAATATGGAAATAATATCTTCATGGGATTGTATAGGAGGGATTTTCAACGATAAATGAAGTATAAAGTCGAGAGGGATTATGTCTAAAGCAACATTGAAATCTAGTATGTTGGGGTTTTGCGTTTGAGAAAGGATGTACGTAGGGTTTTTGTAAACCTCTACATGTAGGTGGCAAATATCCCTTATCAACCGTTTGATTACTTGGGTGTCAAGAAAACAAATTATTATTAGTCTTAGTAGAACGGAGGCTTAGCTCAAAAGCTCTCTATACCGAACACAAGAGATGTTATATAGTAGTTGTATTTCTATGTCAAGGTCTCCATTATTCTGGGTTAGAACATATACCGGTTGATAATTCAGTGCTACAAGTATGATCAAAACCAAAGCACATGGATTTGAATGTTTACTTTGTTAGAGAGTAGTCATCTCTCGTGTTTTAATTCTCCATCTTATGCAAATGTGAAACGATTTTGCAGAGGGTATGCCAACCCACTCGTTGGTTTATCAATTCAAGAAGATGACGACTCTACTAGGTCTTCTTCAATCACCAAAACCCGATAAACTTCATATTCCTTAAGTTCTTTATTTCTAGTTAGATTTCAATTTCAAAGCGTGCATGTTAAAGTTAGAAACATCTACTCTAGGGCCCAAATTCCATCATTCTGTGTAGTTCTTGTTGGGATCTAATCAATACTACATCTATGCAATTGACATTTAGGTGCTTGAGATTCCACAAGAGGTCGGAAGTTCTTGACATGGCATCAAATTTTCAAATTTTTTGTTTTGTCGGTAGAATGCCCAAGAGATGTGTTAAAAGTTCACATGTAAGTAACTACTAAGAACATGATGGAACAGCCCGGCCCAACAGTTGGCTTTGATTTGTTTCCAAAAACATGGCAGTTGTTGTCAATGAGCGTCTAACATGTGCCTAACTTTGCCTAGATGATGCCACATCATCAATATTGACCATATATTAAATGTAATAATTACCATATATTTCGGCCATAAATTCATTGTCATTGGTCCTCTTTCTATTCTTTCCCAAAATCTTTAAACTCGCTTAGTTTTTCGAAAGCATGGTAGCTGTTACTTAGAAACAAAATGCTAAACATGGGGATTGATTGGCTATTTGCAAAGTGGTGTTCTTTCATCGCTCAAATTATAGTATAGTGAATTAAAATCCATGCTAATAAAAAAATAGTAGCTCCTTTCACCACTTGAATCTAGCCAATCTCTTCCATAATGAAAAGTATCATGATTCAATGGTATTGGTAGAATGGGATTGAGATGGCTTTATGTCATAGGCATCAAGAATCTTCAAGACTTGAAGGAGGGATCAGAATTTCAAAAATTGATACCTCTTGAAAACATTGGTCCATGTGAAAAAAAAGAAATGTAATGAGGACGCGATGAGAACCCCTCATGGTTGCTAGTTTGCACAAAAACTCTGATTGGGGGCGGGGGTACCTACTCTTGTCAACCTACAAAATAATGTCCCTGAACTTGGAGATTGATCTAATATAGACAGGCAACAGAAGTGAAGCTTTAAACAGAAATATGGCCTAAGTTATTATTGGTTAAAGCTGTGTAGTGCATTGAACACAGTCTTACGCCCTAAAACACAAAGAGGGCTGAAAAGGTCACTTCTTCAGGTTGTGCTCTCTTCATGCCCTATCTTCTGTAATCTACAACAAGGTCATCCAATCCATTTCATGTTCCGTCTTATTTGAACCCATTCATGCCCTGAACCTAAATCTCAGTGTTATGAAAGGTGGAAACTCATTCTGGTCATCTTTGTGTGGCTGCGGGAAAATCCACATTCTGCACGTCCTCTTTAGAATCTTTTTGCATGAGAATAGTTCAATGGGCCTTAATATGTGATGTTGAAAGTGTCCTCTGGTTTTTCGTTGCTATTTAGCCATAATTGAACGATACTATGTTCTTAAATTCAAAACCAAATCATCCTGGTCGTTAAAGCACTCAGAATCAGGGTGCTAATGGCTACAAAAATTGATGGCGATTTTCACCCCCTGCTATATCACCGGCACATTTGTTTTTTCTCTATCCTGTGCCTTGAGCAAATAATTGGAACAATCGGAGTTGCCTGACATGAAAGAATCCATCATTCAATTTCTCCAGCTGGAAACTGATTCACAGACTTCATAAGCGGATAATTTGAATTATGCACAAGGAACTTTTCCATCTACAAATTCAAGCTGCAAGAGCAAACCTGCATACACTTCAGATCAACTCTTCCAACAACTTTTGTGACAGCTCAGCTTTTGTGGTCATTGCAAATGGTCTGGAACTGCACTTTAACTAGTAGAAATCTCAGCCCAATAGAACCATTGAGAATTTAAAATTATGATACACCCACGCGTGTGTCTCAATATTTCTGCTCACATGATCGGCATCATGTCGTATATCATCACTACTTTTACCATTGCTTTCCAAATAATTTTCTTCCTTTTGCGTTAAGGAAGCAGTCTCGTCCGTGCCTTTGCTCATTGCTGCTAATACGATCAGAATCGTGTTCAATACTATCACTACTTTCGGCATTGCGTCCCGCATGCTTTTCATGTTTTCCCGTTATGGAGGAAGAAATGTCTTTTTATGTCCTTATCATCTGCGTTCACATCATCCCTATCATGTTCAATATTATATCACTGTTTTTCCTTTACTTCCTGGCTTTCTTCCTCGTTCAATAAGGAGGAAGAAGTGTCTTGATTTCCCCTTGCTGCTAAGAAGAGGTATATTTACATAATCAAATCCTCCAGCTTGCAGCAATTTAAGAATACTTTTCTTTGCATCTGCAATATCACTTACTGGATGAATTTCCCACCATCATGCTTTTCATCTTTTCCCGTTATGGAGGAAGAAACGTCTTTTATGTCCTTGTCATTTGTGTTCATATCATTCCCATCATGTTCAATATTATCACTATTTTCTCCGTTATTTCCTTGCTTTTCTTCCTCGATCATTAAGGAGGAAGAAGTGTCTTGATTCTCCTTGCTGCTATGAAGAGGTATATTTACATAATCAAATCCTCCAGCTTGCAGCAATTCAAGAATACTTTTCTTTGCATCTGCAATATCACACGGATGAATTTTCCACCATTTGTATCTAGTAGTGACCGTGAGACTTTTCTGGAGCATATCGTCACCCACCTTGAGGTCATGTTCACCATCCTCGCTGTCACTTTTGATGTCCAATTGGAGGCCATGTTCACCCCTCTTCCCTAAACTTAACTGTCAATATTTGAACCTCATCAGCCCCTTTTCAGTTGCAGAGACTAGCGGACCATCTTTGGCCACTGTCTTGGTCTTCCTCCGATATTTTTTGAAAGGGTCTCCAATCAAATGCATCCCTAATTGCCTCCAACGGTTGATACTACATATGCCCTGAAACGTAATATTAGTTACACTGATGTGAGGACAAAGCTTAGAACTTTCAAATGTGCATATATCAAAGGTTCTAATACCTTAACTGGTCTGTGTGACGGGATTGAATTTGAATCATTTAGAGAATTTAAGCTATTTTTTCATGTTAGAAGAACCAAAAGAACTGTTTCCTGAACTTCATGCCTGCACTGACTATAATCAGCCCTTTGCTGCAGAAACCCAATGAATATGCTAGTGTTCTGAGGGCAAAGAAATCTCTGGGGTCAATGGAAAATGTGCCCTTCAGTAGAAAATATATGCCACCTGCAGCATAAAAAAATAATCACAAACAACACAGAAAACTAAAGAATGAACTCAAAAACATTCAGAAAAAGGTCCCCTAATGGTATGGGCCCTTCTCTATTAAGTTCTTCCACCAACAGCCAGATCAAATAGTAGCCATAGATATTTTACCTGCAAACTAAAATTATCTTAAAAAAGCCCAAGAAAAATGTTTGAGAGAACTTATAACATGTGGTGCTTACAGTCTCAGCGCAGGAAGAAGCTCTCCATATGGTCATCCTGTTCGTGGTGTTTCAACATCAGCAATGTGACAGTAACCACAGGGACAATATGCTCCACGCTGAATACTTTGCAAGTATATCTCGCCCACATCAAGGTATCTAGAAAACATGCAACTCCAACTTTAGGGACCAAATTGTGATTTTGAAAACAAAATAAAAAAGTGTCACTGGAAATATATGTACTAATTGCAAATGCACTCCTCCGACTCCTAAACCCCTCTAAGGTAAAAACTCAGTTTTAAATGAACCTCCCAAGTTGATCTGGATATGACAAGCAGCAAGAATTAACAAGATGTAATCAATGGCCTTTGCCCATGATGCTTGCATGAGGTTGCTCCAAAATGCATCAGAGCATACAAAGTTACAGAAAAATGGGTCAATATTAGATCTCATAAATCCTAAAAAATCCTAATCCTACCCCACCCAAACGACCTGGAAACCCTTCCACCAGCCCATTCACCCGTTTGGCAGCAACATCATTTTCCTATTTCATCTGAGGTGCTTGTCAACTTTTGCTTGAGAATGCCGTCTGTAGAGTTTGCCATATAGCTATAAAGATCTCGACTATGTGTTCCTCAGGTGAGTCACATGGTTGGTTATCTATGGAATAAGACGAATGTTTTACTTGATATTCAAGTTGATCCATATGAATGTGTCTTTTGCTAGACAACAACTTGGCATTATCCTAAATTTGATGCCAAAGCATTAAAGTCCTATCTGAGGACACTTATGCCAGCCAACATTGAGGAATGGAAAAAAAGAAAAAATGTATTAAAACCCATAGAGTCTATGAGAAAAATATAGCATCTATGGAAGACCCATAGAGCCTATGAAGAGGGGTGAAACACTAAAACAACTAATCAAAATCACTGAAAGATTTCTAGAGAGATAATCCAATCACCATCCCTGGCTGCTCAAGGAATGTTCTGATATGAACTATCTTTCTCTGAAAGAAATGCATATACTTCTGTTTTGCTGCCTGTTTTCACTTTCTCTGAGGTCGCTAATGTCACTCCTTTAGTATCATGAAGTTTTCATTCTTCTTTGGGGAGCCCTCAATCCATCCAACCTGTTGTAACACTTAAATCAACAAAGAAGAATGAAGAAATTTCTGTCTGCTTTTAGGCCACTTGGAGCTGCTTTCTCTATTTTGAAAAATGCTCCTTTTTGGAATGAGGTCATGACATTTCAGGTCATAATAATTTAAAAGTTTCTAGGTTGTTGGATGCATGAAAAGACAAGGCAGGTAAAAAGAAATGCTCTGCCAACTTCCCCTTGTCAAATTACATAAAGTACATTTCCTATCCTGTTGGCTAAGATGTTTAGCATGCCCAAGCTCAATTTCCAGCTGATGAGAGGATACCTAAACTGCCCCATTGAGAATCTCACCTTATTTCAAAAAAGGAAGTGAAAGAACCACACACAGCATAGCGCCTAGCAAGGATGGACTTGAATGGAGACTAAAAACCACTAGCCAGTAGAGGAAATGGACTAAACGCAGAATCTATGATGAACTGTTGCAATATTGGATTGAATGTATCTGTTAAACCATCAGAGAAAACGCGACATGGTCTCTTGTTGCCTTATATAACCAGTAGGTGCTTTCAATCAATTCTGGACGTAGTGGGTAGCTCTTTTGACCTGGCTGCAGTACAATTTGCAATCTTTAACAAATCGAAATGGCTTTTTAGACCTGACCAATCCTTTAGTAAAAGAAACACAAATTGAAGGGCATAATACCTGGACACTCAAAGAAGCCAAATTAAACCCTTCAGGAGTAAAACCGAACTTTTTCCACACTGAGAAAAAAGCTTTGTGTGTCCGAACAGCCGGCTCAATATCCCCAGCTAGAACCTACATAGAAGCATGTCAGATACTTAAACGTAGCATCACACAATGAACTTACTCCAGATTTAAATATAACCTGAAGGCCGGGCCAAAAAGCTTGTAAGCTGTTGAATAATGGCCACACAACAGCTGCGGAGTTCATGTTTACCTCCACATACCTGGAGAAATAGTCTCATGCATGTAAGTAATTAAGAAACCCTCATCCCTCACATATTTTGGTCTTATTCTGCATTGGTTCCCAGTGATGGATAAGCTGAGTAGCATCTGTTTTATCTTCCTTATCCTCCTTAATACCCATGCATTTCAGGTTGGTCTCAAAGCAAAGTGCAAGGGCAAACTACCATTTTGTCACAATGTATGAAGCATGTGCCACATTAAACAAGAAAGAATGCCAGTTGAAAAAAGGCACCTTGGACATGAACAGATCTCCCAACTTAAGCTCTTAATCTGTCGAATAATGGCCAATCAACAACTGCAGAACCTCAATAACTCGAAAAGTAGCTTCATTGTAAGCTAATGCTTAAGAAACCTTATCTCTCACATACTGCACTGCATGTGATTGATTGGTGTCTAGAAATGGATGGGCTGAGGATAGGAAGTGCTGTCGGCTAAAATATCAAGACTAGCAAGTGTTTTCAAAAGCTGCCAATTTTTCTTAATGCTAATTATGCCATGTCCCCTTGTCAATCAAATAACCATGCACTTTGTTGGCAGACTTGAACCAAAGAGCAACGGCAAACTAGCACTTCTCATAAATGCGACATCTGCCACACTAAACAGGAAAAAAATTGCCATTCCAACAATCTACTTTGGAACATGAACATGAATACCCGAGATCGTGCCTAGATTCTGAATTCTGATGCGCGTAATACCTCCAATGGGTTAATAATCAGGTCCATATGCTGAAGGTAAGCTCAGCGGCACACAATCTTTATTGCAACTTGCAAGCTGCAATTTTGGCAGCCGCTCGGACCTGTAGTAACCAGACAGATAAAATTCATTTATCTGGTGGGAGAGTTCATGCAGTATTGCCCTCTGAACTTTAGTTTCAGCTTTTCATTAGTTATGCCTGTCTTAGAGAAAGAACTTAATCTATAAGGTCACAAGTAGGGACAACTTAAACTAAAATATGTCCAAGATAGGATGCATCTTACCAAGGATCGTTGAAGACGTGTTTCATCACTGCCTTGTATGCCTCTTTGAAGATAAAGAGATATTCCTCCTCCCCTAGCAAAATATATGCCTGCATACATGATGCAAAGTAATTAGTCAACCGTCCTTACAAAAAACTATATCTTTAGCAAACCTTTATTTATATGCATATATGTAACCATCTCGGATTGCCAATGTCACAATCTAATTCATTACCAAGCATTAAACTGGGACCGTGTGGGAAGAGGGCCTCAACATGGGGCTGGCGGCAAGATCCAAGGATGGTAATAAAAGTTTCAGGACCTGTACCACTAAATCAGCACTGCCGTTCAGAATCTAACCAGCCTGCTCTGCATCTACAAATGAACGATAATACATCCTGCTATATAATATAGATGCAAGATCATAGATGGACATTTCTGGCAGCCACTCCTCATCAAGATGGAAGCCTTACTTATTTGGTATAAGGATTATCAAATAACTGGGAAAGCTATCCCAGTCAAACTAACTGGGAAAATGTACCTTAGTGTCCAGATCTCAATCCATTATAATGAAATGAGTGATATTATTAAGAATGCCCTGCAGGTCCATCACTAAGACTTGTGTTCAAGCTATTCTCATCCTTGAAGTTATACATATAAGCCCCAGCCCCAGCATCAGATGATACCACAACTCAAGTCATGCATTCATGAAGACCTGAATTCGAGGCCATTTGCTTGTTGTTTGATAGCATTCTAACTAAACCAGCCGGCTGAAAGGAACTCTTACTGTCCATACCTTAGTCCTGCCTTATGAGTACCAGAAATACCACGGCTTAAATTGTAACAACCTTGGGTAACTTTTCATTCAAAGCTTGTTTTTTTCAATTATATTTCAGGTGCAGATTTTTGGAGCTGCAACAAGACATGTCTTGCCCAAGTTTGCCTCCCCTTAAAATTCTTCTTCATTGGAAGCTTATATGGATAACTAGATAACTAGATAACTAGAGGCCTGCAATTGAGAGAGAATATGCAAAATACAATGGCATCTATGAAGATTGATCCTAGAACAATGTACAAACAAATCATTATGACTTGAAGCATCAAGTTCAGACAAATTATAAACCGATGTTACCTTCAGGAGATACTCGTAGAAGGAATCTATACTTGTGCCAATTCCAGCATCCTAAGAATTACCCATAAAGAATGAACGACTATCATGCAATGGGGAACTCTATAGCAACCAAAAATGTCCTACCTTATGTGTCCATTCACCTGAGAAGACATTGATATGGGCTCCAAGAAGTCCCAGTTGTGAACGCTGGAGCCCAAAGTTTTCCCGCACAGAATTCCTTGAGACTTCCTCAAACACTGCATCAAGAAGTAGTTTTCTAAGTATTTTATGAAAACTGCTCCTCCTTAATGCAGTATGTTGAACTTAATTAGTTTGTACCCGTATCTGGATTTCCAGTCAGCCTAACTCAAGATGCCAAATTCCAAAGTCAGAGTTCCTCCTCCCGCTGTTGATGTGATCTGAAATAAGGCTATTTAGACATCTTGGGGTGCGTAAAATGCACATATACAACAATCCGAAACTCACTTGACTTTCATGTTCCTCTACTCCTTCCACCAGGTTGATGGAACCATATGGAATACCTGCAAGTAGATCATGTCATCAACACGCAAAGAAATAAAGAGGAGTCATTAAGAGATCCATCCCTGTGACATATTTTGTGTGTTGATGTGTTTTAAATATATGGAGCCCTGCTGTGGGTGAGAATGATAATCCCCTTCCTTTCTTCCCATCCCAACAAAAAAGGGAAGGCAGTTTTAGTAAATACTTGTAGGGCCTGGCAGAAGTGTTTATATAACATTTTGATCCCGCCTAGCCATCTCATGTAATCTATTGCAAGAGAGAGAACTTGAATCCTAGAAGGGTGGCAAACATGTTTGCTACAAGGCTCACGTGTAGGAAAGAATTTGCTTCCACTAAACAGGCAAAGCGCATCCAAGGGATTGACTATGTATCCAAAGACAGACCAAATTCTCTTCCACGGATCGGCCAGCATCATGAACAAAATATTAAATTGATTGTAAGACTTTGGAGTACCTGTAGGAATTTTGAAGGCGGGGAGGAGCCTTTGGCCCAAATCCTCTGCAAGTGTAAGAAGCTCGCCATTGTAGCCATTCACATTCAAACCCTGAGACATATCAATTTTAAAGGACTGACTGGATCAACTGTTATTATATTCAAATCTGTAAAAGGAGGCAAGGCACTCAGTGTTGCCATTGACTGAACATGTCCTACCCAAAAGCCAGTTCATTCTTAGCCTAAGTTAATGAAAAAGCAAAATGGTGCTAATTAGAATGGTATTACAATTTCTTGGAGCATAATACAGAGAAGTCAGACTTCAAATCTAGTTTTACAATACACATAATAATCCTCCCATTTACTTATGGAAAATTATGGATCTTTCTTTCTCCTTTTATTTCAAACATCCTCCTTAGATAGCATCTCTATGTAAACAAAAACGCAGTAGGGGGCAACCAGGAACAACCAGTTGCAGGATTCTTGTTTACTGGATAAAATAAGTGCACTTTTTCTCTCTCAAGATGAACCCAGCAAAATTTCATTAGGCAACAGTCAACTGCATTAGAAATCAAAGTTTGAAGTTCTTAGTATCATCAACAACTAAGTAATACAAAGAACCAAGTTTTTCCAGCTAAAGTTAATCCTCAAAGCTGTGATTACAGCTGGAATAATCTGCAGTTATTGGACCTGTGGTATGAATTGGAGAGAAAAGATTGATGCTTTTCGATAGTAGCAATATAATATGTTAGACCACTGTCTCTTATGGTCCAAACTATCACAGGTTTCCTCTCAAAACAGCAAAGAACATTATAATACTGGATATAACAACATAGTAGTATTTACAGTTTGAATAAAGAAGTAAATACCGTTGCAGGGTCACTGGCAATTAGATGGGCAGAAAGCAGTGCTCCAAGAACACGAATGGTAGTTTCAAACACTGAGACTGTTTTATTCTGTAAAAAAGTGCATGTAGCATTTTAGATATTCAGTTGATAGAGATATATTTATATGCAATCTTGGAATGTTGTTAGAAATAATTCCATTCTTACATCTATAAAGTTTGAACATTTTGGACATAAGCATGGTAGAGATACATTCATACACAACCTCATAAAGTCCATGAAATATTCCATCCAAGATTATTGGTATGCTCATAATGGGTGCATGAGTAGCACATTTATAAGCCTACTCATGCATGCTGTAAATTTTTCACAATAAGATAGTCACCCGGCACAATATGTCAATCAAATTGCTAAACAAAGTGATGGTGTCTAACACACTCTTTATAGTACAATTTAGAGGACCTTATTGCTTCTGGCTTGCATGTTCGATAAAAGGAATCCTTTGCTTTGAAAGAAGAAGATGCAGTAATGAAGCAGCAAGACTATCAGATGTTGAGTCGTCAGAATGGCCTCAGAAAATGGGTCTATTTACATTCAAAGGAGGTTCTTGTAGGATGTCCATGTGATGTGGTAATGTTTGAGTGTTTTACCTCACTTCAACTTCTTCTGCCTGTCCTATTTTTTTTCTGTATTTCTAATTGAAATTATCCTGTTGCCATTCTTTTCATCTTCTTTCCGATTAGACAAATAAAGCCGCATGCATCAAACACATGAATTAAGACTGGCATAGTCGACTTTCTAAACAACTGAATGTTTGAAAAAAAAAGTGCATCTTCAGATTTAACTCATTGGTGATAATTCGATAAATGGATTAGTCCATGAAATGAGACCCAATCATTCCATCACAAACCTGGCTCCTGGGCTTCTGTCCATTTAATAGGTTTGACATGCCTGGTTCCTTCCCTAGATTGTCTTATTAGAACCTTTTGTTATTTGAGTGCCAGAAATTTAGATGGCCTGGTAAGGCCTACGACCACAGGTGATCCTTGTAAAGTTGCCTTCTGGTAGAAAACTCTGTAGAAGCATAAATAATGGCCCAAATCATATGGCATAGTTGATCTATATGATACTAAAAAGGTGGTAGCAGATCCTAGAACAGCATACTAACACTAGAGCAGCTTCCAGCTGGAAGCTAATCTTTTACTTGGTCACTTTAGCTCCCAAACCTGCACTTCATAAGCTGAAGGATATCATTGGTAAGAGAATGCTTGTTTTCCTTGTGAGTTCTCTGAAAACTGTTTCTCTACCTAGATTTGGCCACCAAAGAAGGATATTTTGACGAGGCCTCAAATAAACTCCATATCCAAGTTGATCTCTTGTCTTTGTGGATACAGATTCTGCACCAACATGTGCTCTTAGGCTTTTCTCAACATAACCTGCCCACCCCAATGCCACCCTGGGAATCAAAGTTCTCCAGCAGATTGGGCGTACATTTTGCCATAATATATTGGCCCCACACTAATGAGCTTTCAGGTAGAACGTTTACAAACAAGATACCATTTTTCTCTGACACTATAAAGCCAAGTCCAACATGTTTCAATTTCCTAAAGCATGAACTAGCTTTCACGATGTGCACAACTAACTAGCATTGGATCATGATAGGGATTTTATAGCAAGAATCTATGGATGCAGAAATAACCTTCGTTAAGGAGATAATTAGGCTAATTCCAGAAAAAAACATCATATCTTCCTTTACAATGTTGAAAAACTAAAGTGGAAGTGTAGTCCTGCTTTGTAAATTTGTAAGGCCTTGGAAATTAAGTGTTTCTTCTTCCGTGAGTGTAATTGTCAAAAAGTGTGGTGCTTGGAGGCTAACAATCAAAATGAACATCGAGCTACATTATGCACATCATCCAGCCCTCTATGTTATCATCTACATCATGCAAAGATACCTTTCTGAAGTGAAGGTTTTGACCAATCCATGAAACAGCTTGTCCAAATTTGTCTCCATCCCCTAGTAGGGCTAACATATCAAGTGAATCGACCTAGAAAGGAACAGGTCCGTTGTGATAGATAATACACAAAGAAAATGCAAGCTACCTATTCTACAAACCTCACCAATGTCAATGAATACCCTCCAAGAGAATCTTCTCCAGAACAGCTTAATGGCCTTAGCTCGTCCAATGGAAAAGCATGCTCCATGTAATTATTGAAAGCGTGATAGAACATGTCCTTTACCTGCAATGGCCATCTCAAATATATATATGGGGTGCAAAAAATAAATTCGGTTGCATTAAGCTGAAAATTATGAGCAACCACATGACTATGATATACAGATCCGACTAATCTAAATTCATATGAGCTGCCTACAAACAGAAGCATAATCTAGTTGCAGGAATTGAGCGGCATTATCATCCCAATTACACAAATTTCAAGGATGTCAATGATGGCTCGACTGTTAAGAAGTATATGGCTCCTCCAATTCAACCTCAATAGCATCAATTCTCTAAGAGCTTGATTAGAGAACTGCAATCTGTAGATCTCATTTTCGAAAGGGAAATGAAGACATATCAAACCTGGTCGCGCAGGTGGAGAGCTTCAGAAGTAGAAACATGGGATGTCGAAGTTGGGACAATGGCCAACAACGTGGATATCCACGCGATCGCCATAGTCATAGCTGCCGGAGCCATGAACGAGCTAAATTTTGGGACATGGGACTGTGCATATATATATCGGTACCAAAATTATGGACTTCTTAAAGATAAAATGGTGACTTCCTTTCAAACTAATTAATGAAAATCTGAAACAAAAAAAACTAGCAGAAATGCAGGCTTGAGGCAAAAGTTTTTTTTTTTTTGTTGAAGGACGTCGGACTTTTATTCAATCAAAAGAGTCAACATAAAGATAAATGCGAGACGGGAATAAAATCTCAACCGGATAAGCAGAGACCCACCGAGGAAGAACTCGGCTTCAAAAGATAAGAGTGCACATCCAAATACTCCTCAAAAATCAATCGCCTCTTGCGAGGGGCAAGTGAGGCAAAAGTTTTGAACAAATTTTCCATCAAGACCAATAGGCCCTGGGCCATGGCAATAGAAAAAACAATACGTTGGAGGGGGAGAAGAAAGGAAGGGTTGTGCTTATATAAGAAAACATATGTGGAATAATTTATATTAGTGGCGTTGATGCTTTATATCAGTTATTTTGAACCCCAATAGTTGAATGAATCCCAATAATTGAATGTCCATTGGGACAATTGATAAAATTGGAGTGTCACAAAGAAATTAGCAAAGGATGACACATTTAAATCTAGAAATGTTTCCAATCTTTTAAAATAGTTGGTTATCCTTTTTCTACAAGCTTACTATACTTTCATGAAAGACAAAAGGGAAATTTACCATAATAACCTTAATTGTTGACTTAATTCCCAAAAAGCCCTTTGGATTTTTGAAATTCCCAAAATGCCCTTAATTCTTAGATATTTTCCCAAATAGCCCTTTGCATTTTAGAATCACCAGAAAGCATGTCCTTACAATAGATGATCATTCTTTGCAGGACTTTAAATTCTTGGCTTCTTGAAGCTAGAGATAAGCCTATCATCTCAATGCTAGAAGTTATTCGAATACAATTAGCTAAATGCTTTTACAAGAATCGTGTTGAAGGAGAAGCTTTGTAGGCATCCGGTGGAGAAGATGCTACATACACTCTAGTGAAAGATTAAACGAGCTAGAAGATACATGGTAACTTCCTTTTGATGCATTTGTGTTCGAAGTACAAAGTCCAAAGCGATCAGCTGTGGTTAATATTGAGTCTAAAACATGTTTGTGCTTGGAGTGCAAATGTTAAGATTGCTTTGTGGTCATGCAATTGTGGCTATTTTTTTTGGCGACAAAGTCTAGAGCTTTATCCCCATCCAAGTTGGAGAAATTTCTGTAAAAAATGCTCATATGTTGCAAAAACATGCTTTTTGGCGATTTTTAAAATACAAAGGGCTATTTGGGAATTTCAAAAATATGAAGGGCTTTTTGGGAATTACGTCAACAATTAAGGCTATTTTGGTAAATTTCCCAAGACAAAATTATCTTTTAATATTGTCCTCCAGCCCACTTTCTAGAAAAACAAAGTTATCTTTTAACATCAAGGGTAGCATTATGAATCCATTATTGAAATCCCATAGATTGTATAACGGGAAATGCTAATGCTAAACCCAAAATGTGGGAACATGCACGACCCACATTTTGAAGTCATCAAGAATCTAAAATTTCTAATTCAATCAAGTACAACACACATTAGAACATGGAATTGTCATTCAGCTTAAAAAGGCTGATTCACCTTTAAAATTGTCATTCACCTTTAATCCAAAGCTAAGAATGCATGACTTCTTAGCTCAGATCCATCATCTTTTTAAATAGTAGGTTAACACTTCAAGTCAAAGGTAAAAACTCACATGACAACTCACCTGATCCAATATGAGAGAGAATAGATTACAAAGGGAAGATGGATTCATTGAAGTCGTTAAATAACTCTCAATAAACATACTCTCTCTCGTGGATAAGTGATCCCTCACAGAAAAGTGAAGAAAGAGGAGCAACATGAGCAAATCCTATGCACCCGGGGGGTGCACCTAATGTAAAGTCTATATGGCATGTGCGTGCATAGGGTTAAGAAAAATTATCCCGTAAGAAATTTCCTAAGAAAATATACCTCATATTTTATATACCCCTACCATATTTCTCTTATATATATATGGAATTCAAGCAAGAAAAATACCCCCTCCCATATATGGATACGGTTTTGGCCCCAAAAAACTCCCCTCCCGTACACTCACATGTTTTCTACGGTTTTTACTGAGTGCACCCCCCGGGCCTATGCACTGTAGCACTATATAAATGCTCCAGCCTCACAACCTAGTGTTGTCTTTGCAAACATTAGATAGGGCTCTAGGACCCTTTTATGCCTTGCAAATATATTTCTCTACTGAATAATATTCCTATTAACATTAAAACACAAGCCATCAAAATGATATAAAGCAGAATAAGCAAAGACTACCATCAAAACCATGCACTATCATTGACAATGCAAAATCCTGAGAAAAACTCTTCATAGTACGTCAAGAGAGCAAGAGGGTAGAGGAAAATAGTCCTTTGCACGAAAAATGAAAAAAAAAAATGCTTGCCAATAGAGTGAAATTTCCAAGCAACCAGCTTTCCAAACGAAATTTGATGATGGCAGATTGACAAGAACAGGTTTGTGACATATATAGCATAAATATATTGACAATGTCAATTTAGAATTTCCTGACGAAGATGCATATAAAAGAACATATCTGAGCCTTTTTGTAGGTTAACCACGGGAAACAAAAACGCAATAAAAACCTCATAAAGTGGTTGACCATTGACAAGCATCAAAGGAACGTCTTCGTGATGTGGCTGCAACGACTCTGCCTTTGATTTAAATTCTCTTACGATCTAAAAAATACTCACAATTAATTATGGCTATACTCCCAAAACAAAATTCGTAAAACCAACCAGGGTCAGCACCCTATAAAAATGGTGCAATACAATCATTTTGCATGTTGAACTAAAGCTATTGGCGGGAACTTATTTTTTTCCAGAAGAGTCTTTCACTTCTTAACAGTACACTAAAATAAGCTTTTGTTATCTACATTTCTATATTGACATAATAGGTTTTAATCATCTTAAACAGAAACTTCTAGGATAGGGACAAGTTAGTTAGCAATATATTAGCATATTTATTTTAAAAAAAATACCATCAACATAACATCAAATATTAAACATAATATTCCATTAGAGAACATTATGATACTAACAAATGCCACGCACTACAATCTTAATACATCCATTTAATACTTCCATAATAATTAAATACTAGAAACGTTACCTTCCCACTTAGTGGTCCTTCATAGCACTTCTTAATAGGATCAAGGCCAAGACCAGATTGTTCAATACAGTTCGTCCAAGTTGCAGCTGCAGTAGACTATGGCAGTGACTCCAAGCAATAGACAAACGGAAAATATTACTTCTGCAGCATGTAATATTAAGCTTTATCAATGCAACTCATATTTTGTGACTATAGACAACCGCATCTAGTGCCAAGTTTCCTTCCCCTTGCTGCTCTAGCTTAATAGGAACTATATATGCGAAGTCCCAAGGACACATTTGTCAAAGGATTTATTGGCAATTTCTTTCTATCATGCTATTATAATTAGCTATGATTTCATCTGGTTGGTCCAGAATCTAAAGCATAATCCTCATGCATATTTTCAATCAAAAATCAAATAGAGAGACTTTTTTATAGTCTAAACTAATAGCTATATCTAAATTTTCACAAATTTGGACGCATACCACATTCGGCCAGAACTTGATAGCGCAAGACTGTATTACATGTAGTTTACATTCACCTGGACCATGCTGCAGCATTTAATGAAGTCAGTAAATGATGAATAGGCTAAAAGCCATAAATTCTGTCAAACATTGAATTCAGTTCAATGCCTTTGAAGTTAAAATCGCATCCGAAAAACATGATTGAATGCAAATATATTAACCTGACAAATGATTGTTCCATTTGAACCAACATGGGCATTACTATATGAAACTATATGCAAACCCACAATTTTAATAAGCCTGTTTACAAAGAAACCATGAAGACAATCACCAATAAATCTTGAACAATATGGGCATAATGACTCTGAATACATGGTGACTTGAACATTTCATGTCGATTCAGGAACATAAATTGGCCCTTGTACCACTTGCCCTGCAAAAAAGATGTAGGTCAAATTGTATGACACCCAGTTTTGAAGGTCTAACACAAAAAATGAATGAACTCAAGAACCTAAATTGGCAAGCAAGGGAGCACATGGATTGGGATAGCAAATCACAAGGTTAAAATCCACAAATCCAAAGCCTCTATAGCGACCAACTTGAAGCTCGACCATCCGAGTTTGAAGCGCTGTAGAGAGAACCACCTGTAAGAAGGGATGGTGGAAGAGTATATGAAAGGATCTGGAATTAATCCAGAGGTAGGAATTCACACGGCAGCAAGGGAGGAATCTGCCATGCAGGAACTAACACAGATGGAGACTGGATCATGGCAAACTTCTGGAATTGATCGGAAGCGGCTGGAATGGCATGGAAAAGGGCCAAAATTGGTTTAGCATGGCCGATTTGGAGGATTAGGAGGCCAAACAGGCCAGATTTGAAGCTTTGGCTACTAGAATCGGCACCTTGAGATCGCGCCATACCTGCTTGAATCTGACCTAGAATAGTCAGAACCAGGCCCTTTTAAGATGGCCTCTGCTAGGCCAGACTAGAAGGATTCAAAGGCGAGCTGCCTGGATCAGAATGATTAGGGCCGCGAGATGTTGGCCGAGAACGGCGTCGACCTGCTGAAGGAATTACCTGGATTTTCCATAGGTTTTTATATTTTTCTTAGCCGTGGATTCATAAATTAGCAGATCTAACAGTTGAAATGGAAATAAGCTGATGTGGCATGACACGTGGCATAGTTAGAATTGCAGCAAAGTGTGCACCGGGGATTAGGCAACCCTGCTAAAAAAAAAACATTTTGTACAAACCTTTGTGAACCACATCTCTGTCCTCCTCAAAATCGCATGCCTGAAAAGCCCGCTTTCCTTCACGAACCCTAACACTAACCCTAAAATGAAGCGCCTCGATGCTTGCATGCCATTTTTTGGAATTTAAAAAACATCAATGCAAACCCATTACAAACCCATAGATAATATACCATTAAATGTGATAATACAGCATGCACTCTCCATGTATTGATTAATATGCCTCCTGAAATACGCCCATCAAATCATATGAAAACCATATACAAAAGGCATATAAAAATACAAAAAGAACCTTCCATTAGTATGCTATACATTGAAAGAGCATTGATTGCATATGGCGAAAAAGGCTGATATTTATACTTGTAAGTAAAAAGAGTCTTACCAAGGAGTGATTGGTAGTGTTTCAATTCCAAATTCCCATTCATGGAAATTAAATGGTCATACCATAATACAAACATCCAATGAGACAAGTGAATCTTCATTCAAATATTTGAGAAAAATGTCAACTTCAACGTCATGCCTAGGCATTTTTGTAAGGGCATCTAGTGTCGGTGAGCTCCTTATTTGCAATATTATAGTGTATATTCCATCTTTTTTTATTCTTTTTCTTTTATATTGCTTTCAAAGTATAACAATAAAAAAACTTGTTAGGATGGAGTTAGCACCATGACATCATATATCAGTACAAGCAAAATAACTTCTTAAAACAGTAAATTCTCTCTTTATACTACTAAAAGACAAATCTTGTTTTTTCCATTAGAGATGGATCCATCTTGGAAGTTATGTCTTGTTCTAGATGCACAGCTACAACATCAGCCACTATCTTGTCCATAACCATTCTATTCATAATAGCTGAAAGAAAAGCATCCATCTCAAAGTCATCTAAATGGTAGGATGGTGGATTCAATGCTCGAGTTTAATTGTAGAAGCATTTCAGGCCATCATCATCTATTATGATTATGTCATCCTTGTTCTGAACGGCAAGTTGGTCCATCATAGCACTCAGATGTTTGCCATTGTGACTTTTGGGATCTCAAAATTGGATACACGTGCTTTGGTTCCAAATATTCACCCACTCTCTATCCATTCCAGGTAGTGCCTCCACAATCTTTGATATTCTTGCATTCCATATATGACTAGATACCACCTAACATCTAACTTGATGTCTCATCTAATCTCTTTGTTTAAGGATATATGCACTTAGTGTTGCGCCCCAGTGGTACTTGTTTGAGTGTTGTTTCCTTTTTTCTTTTTTTTTGGAAGGATTGGTACCTGCAGCACAGTTGTATTCTTAAGCTTAGCTAAGATACAATGTAAATAAGCTAGAAAATATACATGAAACAACATGGTACGCACATTTTGAAGGACCTCAGCACTGAAATCCATCTCCACAACATTTGAATTCTCTTGTAGACTGCAGACATAGAATGCATTCATATAGCAAAAATAATACTACATAACAATGAAAAAAAATTCAATAATTGCTGAATGCATGAGGATAGTCTAGCAAATTGTTCCTATGCTGCCATCATGTTTATTCCACCTTTATTCCACATGCAATTCAAACAGGCTTATTGAAATTGTGGATTGGGGGAAACGCTTTATTCCAATCCTAAACCCTTAGTTTCGAGACCATTTCCACCTAGAACCCCCATTGGTTTGGGTGCATATTCATAGGGGGGTGACTCCGGGCATCGAGAGATGCTGGATGGGCTTGTAAGTTATTCCTTCATCTAGACCATAGATAGCGATCCTCATTTGTGAGGTATGCTCGTACAAGTTTGGGTAGACTGTATAGTGGGGCTTGCAAAATACTATAAGATTTAAGGCAATGTACTAAATGATGTTGATTTCATACATGTATTATATTATTTTAGTGAGTATAAATGGGGCTCTCGCTGTCCTACGTCAACCCCCCGTGTGAATATGCACCCAAACCAATGGGGCTTCCAGGGGGAATTAATTTAAAAATGTTGGACCATATGAGAACTTGGTAAGTGCCTGACTTTGAATATTTTGGATGCAATGGGCTTTGTCCTTATGTTTCAAGAAAAGCAAAACTAATAAATAACTATAAACAATATGCAATAAAAATTATAATGTGTAATATGCAAAGATAACATTGCGCTACACATCAAGAGAAGCTAATGCAATATTCAGATGTAGAGAAACATTTGTAGTGGATCATAAGTCCCATAATTGACGCGAGCAAAAAATGCATGCAAACAACGTTCATTATATAAGCATAAAGAAGATTGGCCAAGTCAACATAGCAAGATAAATAACAAAAAAAAAAACACAATGAAATAATCCAAGCATTGTATGTAATGCACCATTGATAATAGAATAGAATAGAATAGAATAGAATAGTTTTTTTGATAAAGCTATAGCAAAATTGCATTGCAAAATAAAAGAATCGTCTGGTCTACCTTAAGCCAAACCCATCAAAACCCTTCAACGGGAGATGGATTAAGCATAAACTTTAAAGATTTCTGCCTACTCCGTCATCCAAAAAATATAGAAAACTAGACTATTCTACATAGAAATTCCTTTCTCTTGCCATTTATTGTTTATAATTCTGAAGCGATCCACCAGGGTATGGGTTTGAGCAACTTGTATTGCATTTATGCCTTCAATTCCAATGCCTTCGTATAATTGGCTGGCTGTTCAATTTCATGAGATGGATGTGAACTTCTGTAAATGAAATCATGTCAGAAGTGAACATTTAGTCCCATACATAACAGTAAAATTATTGCAAGGATTTTCTTAGAGAGCCACACAATTAAGTATTTTAGTCTAGAACGGAAAAAGCTACAACCATAATTTGCGAACAATAATATGCAAGGCAAAAGCGAGAGAGAGAGAACACCCATTTTTAAAATGTCACAATACTTTAGCCTGCAAAAAAGGGTCTGAATACAGCATATGTTGCACCATAATGATTTGTTTCAGTAGCTTGCTTGGGTCTTCTGCACCTGATGCTGCAACTCTAGCCTTATTGACTTGTTTAGATGCTCCAACCTGTATTTTTTAGATACTGTCATACATGTTTTCCAAATTGCCCGTGGATATGGAAGTCCATATATAATGTTTAAGCAAATTTTGGATATGGATATGTATATGTTCAAGAAAAATTTGTAGCAACGGTTTTCTAATATAATGCATCATTTCTCTGCATTTATAGCGATTCTAAAATAGAAGAGAGAAGTTGAGAAGTAAAAAAAAAAGGAGAAATAATTTTGCATATCTGGAAAAACGAAACAGATCATTCCTTCTTCTAGGTCTTACAGTGTGATTAGTTTGCTGACATGTTGTGCCGAATCATACAATGGTTAGTTTGCTGCCATGTTGTGCTAGATCCTTGGACACAAAGCTCTAAATGATAGGTTAGCATATTTCACCTGGAAACAGCTTCAATTCCAAGCTTTAAATGTTGCATCTGGCAAATAGAGATGCTGAAAATCAGTTTGGACGCCTGGTTCATCTCCCATCTTAGTTGCGGTGCTAGTCTCCATACCATCTATTGTGTAAGCGCTCTACTTCAAGAGCCTGTTAGGACGGTTACTGCCTTTGATATGGCAAGGAACCTCTGCCATTAAGCTTGCGCCATGGTTGCCGTCGCCCTGCAGATCAACCTAAAATGAGATAATACAATGAAGAAATCAACGTAAATTATTAATCATTATAGCTAACCTCCATATGAAATTTGTTGCTGCACTGAGAGTGAAAGAATCAGGACTTGGAGAACTTGAAAAGCAGAAAGCTTGAAGAGCATAAGGATAAAAGCCCTAGAATACACGAGCTCGACATCTGCATGTCAGCAGCTTTGGAATTTCATAAAAAATACAATATGGATATTAGGGCTTTTATTATGCGCCCTTCATTAAGAACTCGATGAGTTGATCCCGACCATTGAAATAACATATCACGACCATTGAAATAACATATCAAAACTAAAACCATCTAAACATGGGGTTAAAACATTAAGAATATAGAATTAGAACGTGAAATACAGGGAGCACTCTAGATGTACTCACTAGTACACTCTATAAAATATAGCCATCAAATCATACGAAAACCATAGGAAAAAAAGTATAAAAATACGAAGGAAACCCCCTGTTATTATGCTACATATTCTAAACGAGGTGCACCCTGGACTATCACAGTCGTCGGATTCGTCGAACCTACGACCCAAATCGTATGTTGAGGCCTCTGAACACCTCTCATTTCGCTTATAGTCATTTATGATTGGAATCGCCTATGATTTTGAAATATGAAATACGATTCCACCTAAGGTTTTGAGGGAATATCGAACCTCTATACGACTTTGCCAAAGATTTTAGAATATGAAATATGGGAGCTCGAACCTCTACCAAAATAATTCAATATCCTAACTAAGACTCCTTTCACCAATATACCCAGTAAGCTAATGCGATTATTTTTTATCTTGAATCTATATATTTTTTTTATAACAACTTATTCGATTGTTCCAGGGATATACGGTCTATGGTTCCATAAATTGTTATTTTTAAATCCATATCAAATTCCCCTGGAATCCCCTGTTATTTTGCTACATATTCTAAATGAGGTGCATCCTGGACTACCACAGTCGTCGGATTCGTCGATCCTACGACCTAGGTCATATGTTGGGTGTATATTTTTTTTTATAACAAGTTATTCGATTGTTTTAGGGATATATGGTCTATGGTTTCATAAATTGTTAGTTTTACATCCATATCAAATTCTCCTAGAACCCCCTGTTATTTTGCTATATATTCTAAATAAGGTGCATATTAGACTACCACAATCGTGGGATTCGTCGCAAATCATATGTTGGGGCCTCAGGGCACCTCTCATTTCGCTTATAGTCATTTATGATTGGAGGCGCCTATGATTTTGAAATATGAAATATGATTTCACCTAAGGTTTTGAGGGAATATTGAACCTCTATATGACTTTGCCGAAGATTTTAGAATATGAAATACGGGAGCTCGAAATTCCACCAAAATAATTCAATATCTTAACTAAGACTCCTTTCACCAATATACCTAGTGAGCTAATGCGATTATTTTTTATCTTGAATCTATGTTTTTTTTTAATAACAACATATTCGATTGTTTTGGGGATATATGCTCTATGCCCTTTATTCCAAGATCTGGACCGTACATAGTGATCCTCGTTTGTGGGGTATGCATGTACAAGTTTTTGTATACTGTATATTAAGGTTTGTAAAATACTATAAGGTTTGAGAATATGTACTTAATGGTGTTAATTTTGTACATGTATTGTAAATTTTTTGGGGCTCTCGCTGCCCTACGTAACCCCCCGTGTGAATATGCACCCAAACCAAAGGGGGTTTAAGAAGAAGAAGAAGAGATTTTAACGTTAATAATATTAATGGTAGTTGTGTGTTAATGATTTGTGTTAACTAAATTTTTTTTTTGCCCCTTCGGGGCCTTAAGGATGTTGTAGAGGTGTACATATATAGACATTACCTAATACTCTAATGATGGATGAAAGGGCACTAAGAAATCCATAAATGCATGTAATAATTTTAGAAACACTTCTGCATGTAATATTGTGCATGTAATATCTGTGCATGGAGACTCCTTAGTGCATGTAATATTGTGCATATAATACCTTAGTGCATATGAATCATAATAGAAAATGGTAGTAGAGCTAATACATTCAAAGTCCTAATATTAAGCCATCATGACATCTAATTTGCTACAGTAACAATTTGGCATTTATAATTGCATATTGTGCAACAATAAGAAAAGAACCGACCATAGTTTTCATCTTCACAAATCATGTGTTTACATCTTATGCATTGGTTTTTACTTCGTAATCCAATTGCTGGAGGATTTTGGCACTCCTCTCCATCTGGGAGATTTTCCAATGAGCTTCGAATAATACCAGATACCTTTTAAATATGTGTGAAATATAAAAAAGCATTAACTTCACATCTAAAGATGACAACATAAAAATAATTTATACATATAGAAGAAGGATCTCTCTAGTTGATCCTTGGGCTGAACTTCCTATTCAGAGAATCTGCACCGATACACTTGAAAAATGAATGTAGGATACAAGAAGAAAATGGGTACCATGTAACCAAAATAAAAGAATGTCTGCATGAACCCAGTCATATCTGAACATGAACCCAGTCATATCTGAACGAGTATGATAATAATAGAAGCAATATCCATAGATAGACACTCTAGTCGATCCCCCACAAACTATGGACCTACAGAATACAAAGCAAACATGTTCCATGTCATTTACATTAGCTGAAGAAAAATAACGAGTTTCATGTATGTTGGAAACTCGGTCGTATATATTGTAAAGTTTTCACAAGCAGTTAACATACCTCCACCACCATTCATGATCCTCCACTGCAAGCTGAAAGTATATCAATGCTATGGTGATAAAAGCAGTGACAATGATCAGTATGATGAATACAATAAATAAAATACTATAAATCATGTACACTTTATGGCCCCAAACACTAGCAAAGATGTAATAGAGCTCAATATAAATTGCACTGAATGGTAGGAATCTAGCTATTGCCATCTGTGGTATGGTGTGCCGGTACCATGGTAAAGGAGGAATCTCCCGGGGGAATTTTGAGGTACGACGGGGTGCTTGAAACTCTGCCTTAGTATTGTTTCCTGCAATGCCACCAAGTACAAGCAATGGCAAGGTAACTAGCATCCAGATGAGAGTGATTACAACAATGGTTCCAAAAGGAAGGCCAGCTATTGAATTGTAAACTATTGCAACTGTGTTCAAGAAAGCAAATGTCAAGAACAAACAACCATGACTAAGATAAGATTTATACCAAACAACTGTGAATAAGACTTCAGTTCACGAAGAACACTAATCGAAGTTGCAATCGTTAGCCGCCGAAAGCACTATTTTCTGGCCGATTTTGAGGGCTGCAAAAAATTGAAACCTGATCTTGGAAGATGCAGACCATTAAACACAATAAAATCATCTACCTAGCAAGACATGTTAAGCACTGCTTGCTATGGCTCCTTGCCGAGTTGATCATTCAGCACTTGCCTGCTAGATGGTTCCAGCACTTCTTCTAGAAACCTTTTGCATAAACACAAGGAATAGAACCAACAAAGTTATGTGCCAGCATATATATCTGACAATTCTGCAGCACAATGCTGTGCATTAGTTTTTTCTTCAAGAAAAGGATATGGGGGAATTTCATGTGCTATTAAAGTAGAAAGTTCAAAAATGACCTGATATAATGATCTCCCATTGCCGAATATAAAATCCACCGTCCCTTCAATATAGCAATTCTTGAAATATTGGCGACCTCTGTGATCATAAAGCGTGTTTTGGTGGCCCAAGAATATGCAATTGTAAAATGCAGCTTTGTCACCGCTGATTCTAAGTCTGTTGTCTTAAAATCGAGGGTTTTAGGGGGTGTGCGGAATTCTAAATGTGTATTTTCCGAACTGAAGGTGTAATATTAGTGATGTCCTTAGACGAAGAACTTATATGACTCCACAAAAGGGCTGCCGTGATCTTACATAAAAAGGATTAATCAAACTAGCTACTAGCTTTCGTACCTAGACCCAATGGCTCTCTGAATCAACAAATTGCTCCCTGATCGAGTGACAATCACAATCAAGGCCTCACTGGTCCAGAAAATAGCATTCATGACAATCTTCACGAATTTCCATTAGCAATACTTCAAAGGTAAAGCTTAAGACTGTAAAGGTTATGCCATTCATGCGACAAAGTCCCACGCCTTCTCTTCCTCTTTGAGTCATGGCCAATTGGTTTAGGAAGCTTGGCCAGAAGCCCCAAAAGCTTTGTCCCCTCGTGATCCTTAAACAAAGACGGTAGAATTGGTTGCCTATACTTGCTGTATGTGGCCCATTGCAGCAAGATTAAATCCCATGGTCCCTTTTAGCCGCTGTATAGCAGGATGAACAGCTGCATGGAGTGAGAGAAGCATGGACCTAGCTGATGGGTTTATAAGAAGTTTAAGACTCTACCCACGGATCTCGCTGGCAGAGCATCCCTACCTGCATCGTTAAGAGGAAAACACCGACCCCTAGCTCCAAATTCAAAAACAATACCTTTTTTTTTGGCATGGTGTCAAAGCTCCTTCAAACAGGGGCGTCTTTGCCAAGTTTTGAAACGATCGGGGCCAATCTTTCGCTTCAAAGTTCTGGGGCTGTGGTCCTGGAGGTGTGTCCAAGCAATCGGCGCAGAAGCGAGAGAATAAAAACCCTAAAACCCATGAGCTCGACATCTACACTAGCTACGGACATTGTTTAGGAAAAAATACACGAGGGAAATAGACCATGAAATAGGGTGTTTATTCTGAGCCCTTGATTCAGGACTCAAGGACTCAATCTTGACCATTAAAAAAAATGCATGGCACAAGCATCATGCAAACGTTGGTCTAAACCATTGAGAATATGAAATTAGAAGATGAAAATACAGTGCGCACTCTAGATGTACGCATTAGTACACCCCCTGAAATACGACCACCAAATCATATAAAAACCATAGGAAAAAACGTACAAAAATACAAAAGAAACCCCCTGTTATTGTGCTACATATTTGAATCCTACAACTTCTGATTTTCATGTCTGCTTTTGTGCTCAGTTTTTTGGCAGGTCTTTGGTTCTCAATATCTTTGCAAAGTGAATCGATGTCCTGGAGTTTTGAATCTACAACAACAACTCGACTGAAACATGAATCTATATTCATAAAGGCAATTATGTTATTTGCTACTTCTACTTTTGCTTTTGGATTATCTATAGGTTTTTTATTAAACCTATATAATTTTGGGTTGGTATGGTTGATATCTTTAATCATACACATCACCTTTGTTGTACTTATTTTCCATAATTAATGATTAAAAAGCTTTATCCCTCAAAAAAAAAATTTAAAAAAAAAATCATGTTTATTCTGCATATTTTCTTTGCCTCCATGATAAGCTACTTGGTCCAGATATTAGAAATACTGTGTTGTTATAATTTTAGGAAGGAAGGACACATGAAGACACTCATTGTTATCTACAAACATCCTTTACAGCCGTAGTTGGTGTTATTAGATGAATAAATTCTAAACTCTAATATTTGATCTATTGTCTTGGTTCTCTGAAATGATCTTTACCATGGGAAAAGCATGTAGCCACCTCCCATGTTTGCATACTTCATTCCAGCATCCATGCAAGCATGTATCTCTAGCCTGTATACTCCTAACATTGCTTCCTTATGAATCTTTCTTTTATATCATCATGAAGATCTTATAAACCACTAAAAATAACAGATGTCCCTTGCTCCAGATTGGTTTTCATACCCTTTTCTAAGAGATAAAAATCAGCCTTGAGAGCCAAGATGTCGGAATTGCCTAAGCCCAGTTCGTGCACATGGAAATAAAAATCACAATTAAACGATTGGACTTTTTGCAAAGCAAATTCCCTGATTCAAGCAATTTACATGTTTTAGAAATCAAATCTGTAGACGTTAAATAAATAAAAAAACTGAATGTTTTAGAGCAAAGTATGGAACTTTTTCATAGGTCCTTGCGAAACTTATGCGCAATCGATCAAGCTCAAATCTGGAACTCTTCAGAACAAAAAAGAAGAATTTCGAGTTTACATAAAGAATCCTTGGTGCATGTCCTCCTTTTATAACTTATGTAAAATCGGTCCAGATCTTGCAATAGTTCACTAAGCTTTCTAAAGCTTTCATTTTCTAATCAAAGCATCTTCAGCTGCTATAGCAATCTGCAAAAACTGGGTTGGGATCATTGTAAGCACAACTCTGATACGTAAGATTTTGATCACCATTTTGCATCTCCAGCAAATGGGTAATTTTCATGATTAGAATGACCCAGAGAATACACGGGAAATAGACCTGCCTAGAAGATATGTGCACAATTTCGTTGATAGGTGTTTTATAGATGGGATTCCACAAGTGACATAAGAAACAACAAATATGCAAGGAATGACATAAGATTTAGAGTTGATGGAAAATCCGTACCTGGCATGTCACTGCAGATTTAGATTTTTTGGAAACTCCATTAAACGTCAGTTATTTCTTGTGTCTACAGTATCATGTGTCCCTTTTTTGCAAGAGCCAGTTAACCCCAAAATATGCAAAATGCATTCCCCAAATGTTGTGTAGAGGAGCAAACAAAGGAATCAGAGAATCAACCCCTTTAATTTGGGATTTTCCGGTTTGGCAAAAAATATTTTTGGAAATCTGTTTAGGTTGATTTCCTAAGATTTTGATGGTTTCCGGCTGCCTGAAAGACTTCTTGATTAACTAAAAATCGCAGAATATTTTACTGTATGATATTGGCTCCACAATTATCCTGTAGAAAGGGCATGCTATGTGATGCCACACAGAGCGCGCACGCATCTCGGTGGCATGCTTTTAGATATTTTTGGCCATTCACAAAGGGTCTCGAGTATCGTGGAAGTAAAAAAATAATAGTTTTTCTTTTCAGGAGGCAGTTCTTTTAGCAAGAAAGTGTTTCCATCATTGTTTTCTTCTTATTACCCTAATGGTCCTCCTAAATTATTGCGGTTGAAGAAGCTCCGATTCAAGGAGCTAGAGCATGTTACCAGAGGTTTAGCCTGGATGCTCTGTTGAGAAATTCCATGATTGGTATTGCATCATCGATTTATTTTTCCTGCCAAAGACTTCTGGTTTCAGAAACTGCTCGGATTAGTTCTCGGGTTCTTGGCATAATTCCTGGGTTTTGTCCTCTACGTATGGTAAGGTTTAGAGCTGCAATATATACTTCTTGATTTTTATTTGCATCACGATGTGTGCATTTGATGAAAATAGGGTATCCATTAATTGTTTTAGAGGATTAACTTATTCTGACGGAATTCGCCAGAGACCATTTCAACAGGATAACTTAGACGCTTTTAAGTATTTGTCGAAAATCCATTTTCACATCTTGAAGCTTATTGAACATTTTATTTGCAAATTTATTCCATTTTGGTTCTGATTGAACACATGCATTCGGTAGGAATTTCATCTACAATTTATATCAACCTAAACCCATTTATAATTTCTGAACAGGATATTGCAAGAGCAATAATAGAAGATGCATGTCCCCTTAGTTTTCAAGCATCTTTGTATAAAGAGCACATATAGATCATGAGTGTTGTCAATGAAAATATATCTGTAGGTAGTTATATTACTTATTATGTTCCCTCTGCTCCAGAGCATAAATTAGTTTTTTTAGGTTTGTTATCATACTTATTCTTTCATATGTTGTTGCAGATCACCAAGAAGCTCTTGCACTTGTCTGCTTCTCGATGATCTACCAGCCCTTACACTAGTCATCCTTGGTAGTAAAATACTTTTGATAATTTCTTGTTGTTTAAGGCCATCTTGCAGGCATCTGAATAAAGCAATATAAGCCTGCCTACTTATTCCGACATTGTCATATAGTTCTTGCATTGATTCTGAGGTTCGACTGTTCCCCAATTCCTGCAGCACTTGCTGTACTACAGCTTTCCTAAGTTGAATGCTACCAGGAAGCTGCTTCAACCTTTAAGCATACTGCCTAGACCCTACTAACACTAATGGCCTACTTTTCAAGCTTTGAGGTTAGGGGGCTTAGCTCTTGAGGGGGATGAATAAGCTGTCCTACTTTCTATTGAAATAGCACCCAAAGATCTTTGCCAAAGGAGGGCGGAACTTTGCCGATTCCGCGAGGCTCGTTTGCAAAAAAAGTGGGCAGTGTACCGAGGAGGACAAGCTCTTATACACGGGGTGAGAGGCCTTCTGATCCCTGGGCGTTTGATATCTAGTCATCTCCAGTTGATTCTCATTGTAAAAAATTAAAACTTAAATACTGTTTATTTTGTGATGGGGATTAGTCCTCCCTCCCCTTCCCCTGCTCGATGATGGGGTTTGTCCCCCAGTTTTGGTTTGGACTTATGCCCCCCCAAATTGACCATAACACGACTGGGTTCTCGTGGACGATAAAAAGAGTTTGTAACTTATGAAATCCTCATAATAGGTTCAAGTCAATGGCTTATCAAACCATTATGATTCATTTACAAATTATCTTGACTGCCAATTTAAATTGTTATTCACAATTTTATATTCTTGAAATGTCTAGTTTTAAATAGATTCAAGTGAAAATTAGTTTAAAAAGCAATTTTATGCTTTGATAACAATTATATTTCTTATTTAGCTGTAAAATTATACGATTAAAACTTATAAAAATTATTAAAAACAAGAAGAGTTAAACGATAAATATAATGTTACAATGAAATCATTAAAGCGTTATCGATTAAATCTAAATAAGTCCAGACTTTGTTGAATATATCATATTTGCATCAAATCAACCAGTGTTTTCAACTGATGTTAAGAGTTATAGCAAGGCAAATACCCTCTTAGGCACTATGCTTGCTTATTTGATTTGACTGCAGTTGTTGCAGACAAGTACAAAAGATTATATTCTAGAGTTCTTTTCGCTTACAAATTGCCCAAGTGGCACTCAACAACAGTCATTGTTAAATTCCATTTCAATAACAATGCAACATGTATGTAGAAGTTTGCAGACGGTTTCAAACGACAGCTGCTTGAAGGTTGGGTGACGTTTTTCTGTCAAGTTCTTTGTTTAGATTTTATTATATAGCACTCAGTTTAATATAGTAAATCTATGTGGATCTTCTTGTGTATTATCTTTTGCATACTATAGTTTGAATACTGGTTTTCATTTGCATTTTCTACATTGTGCTTATTGATGTAAGGCAATGTGAGTTTTTATAGGGCAGAAATAATTTGAATTGTAGATGCAAGATCATGACCCGTTCATTGCCCTTTTGGCTTTACATAGTATTTTCGTGACTATTGACAAATAAGTTTTGGTCAACTTACTAGGATATATGCTTAGTGTTGTAGCAAAAGAAATAGAATCCTCTCGAGAAACAGTACGGCAGCCATTACAAGCAGTGGAGTATGTGGCTCTGGCAGACTCAGATAGAGAAAAACCAGCTTCAAAATGTTTGCATCACCAGCAAACCTGCTCTGAAAATTCGACTACCGAAATAGCAGATCCTCCTATTAATAAACGTAAGAGGGAAACAACTGAAAAAACTGTTTGCTTAGATGTACTTCAACAATATTTTGCTGGAAGCTTAAACGATGCAGCAAAGAATCTTGATGATACGTTGTGGAACTCATTCTTGTATTATTTTACATGCAGGCCTCTTTTGGCATTGATGTGTTTCAACTGCACCTACTTTATATCACGAGCTATTTGCATGTCATGGTTTCTACATTTTTAATGTTAAACATATAAATACTAATAACACATGAGAACTATAAGGTGGGATAAGTCACTAGTAACTTTCTTTTCGTTTATTCCTTCTAGAGCTGCAGGGAGCGATCGTACATTCTTTAATATTAATGTATGGGTCTAGTATTGTAGTCTGAACCTACTTTAAAAAGAATTTGTCGGCAGCATGGTATTTCTAGATGGCCTTCTCGCAAGATCAATAAGGTGAGCCGGCACTTAAAGAAACTGGTATACCATGAAACTGCAGGGTGGTGGTTGGGGTGACTGTTCAAAGTACCATGAAAGTGAATCCACATATTATTGGTTGTTAGGGTGTCATGAATGGGAATGTTGCAAGGTAGAGCATGAAGTGAAAACTTATGACTGGTCTGTCTTGAAAAATACAATTCATGTCGAGCCAGGTGATGTTCTTCAGATCTTGACACCAGGTGGTGGTGGTTGGGGTGACTGTATGAAAGTGAATCCATATATTATTGGTTGTTAGGATGTCATGAATGGAAATGTTGCAAGCTAGAGTACGAAATGAGAATTTATGACAGGTCCATCGATCCAGGAGAACAAGACAGATTCCTAGTCGCTTACTTTCAAGTTATAATAGTAACTATTAGTGCTATCGAGCCTCCATACCAGTCAGTAGTTGTCTGAATCATGCATAAGTAATCTGTCATATATTTGTAATTCTGAACGTTAAATATATTGAAGAAATTTGTTGTAAGTCATAAGCTTATCATCAACAGCAAATGCCTCGTTATCTATTGTTTAAATTTGGTTCTTCCGGGAAGTTTCATCAATAATAAACATCATTTAATTAATTTCAATCTAAAACTTTTCTTAAAATATTTCTAAAACTGATGTTAAGAGTTATAGCAAGGCAAATACCCTCTCAGGCATTATGCTTGCTTATTTGATTTGACTGCAGTTGTTGCAGACAAGTACAAAAGATTATATTCTAGAGTTCTTTTCGCTTACAAATTGCCCAAGTGGCACTCAACAACAGTCATTGTTAAATTCCATTTCAATAACAATGCAACATGTATGTAAAAGTTTGCAGACGGTTTCAAATGACAGCTGCTTGAAGGTTGGGTAACATTTTTCTGTTAAGTTCTTTGTTTAAATTTTATTATATAACACTCAGTTTAATATAGTAAATCTATGTGGATCTTCTTGTGTATTACCTTTTGCATACTATAGTTTGAATACTGGTTTTCATTTGCATTTTCTACATTGTGCTTATTGATGTAAGGCAATGTGAGTTTTTATAGGGCAGAAATAATTTGAATTGTAGATGCAAGATCATGACTCGTTCATTGCCCTTTTGGCTTTACATAGTATTGTCGTGACTATTCACAAATAAGTTTTGGTCAACTTACTAGGATATATGCTTAGTGTTGTAGCAAAAGAAATAGAATCCTCTCGAGAAACAATACGGCAGCCATTACAAGCAGTGGAGTATGTGGCTCTGGCAGACTCAGATAGAGAAAAACCAGCTTCAAAATATTTGCATCACCATCAAACCTGCTCTAAAAATTCGACTACCGAAATAGCAGATACTCCTATTAATAAACGTAAGAGGGAAACAACTGAAAAAACTGTTTGCTTAGATGTACTTCAACAATATTTTGCTGGAAGCTTAAAGGATGCAGCAAAGAATCTTGGTGATACGTCGTGGAACTCATTCTTGTATTATTTTACATGCAGGCCTCTTTTGGCATTGATGTGTTTTAACTGCACCTACTTTATATCACGAGCTATTTGCATGTCATGGTTTCTACATTTTTAATGTTAAACATATAAATACTAATAACACATGAGAACTATAAGGTGGGATAATTCACTAGTAACTTTCTTTTCTTTTATTCCTTCTAGAGCTGTAGGGAATGCCGGAGCGATCGTACATTCCTTATATTAATGTATGGGCCTAGTATTGCAGTCCGAACCTACTTTAAAAAGAATTTGTCGGCAGCATGATATTTCTAGATGGCCTTTTCGCAAGATCAATAAGGTGAGCCGGCACTTAAAGAAACTGCAAGGTATACCATGAAACTGCAGGGTGGTGGTTGGGATGACTGTTCAAAGTACCATGAAGGTGAATCTACATATTATTGGTTGTTAGGGTGTCATGAATGGGAATGTTGCAAGGTAGAGCATGAAGTGAGGATTTATGACTGGTCTATCTTAAAAAATACAATTCATGTCGAGTCAGGTGATGTTCTTCGGATCTTGACACCAGGTGGTGGTGGTTGGGGTGACTGTATGAAAGTGAATCCATTTATTATTGGTTGTTAGGATGTCATGAATGGAAATGTTGCAAGCTAGAGTACGAAATGAGAATTTATGACAGGTCCATCAAGGAGAACAAGACATGTCGGTCATGTCGTCAACAGTTCCTCTGTGAGGTCCGTGACTATACCATGGTTGCGGGTCATCTCTATAAACGTGGCAAGGACATGGTTTTGCGTCGGTGTGTTCTTCCTCATGAAGTACCAGAGGTTGTTCGTCAAGCTCATGAAGGCCTTGATGGAGGACATTTCAGTGGTGATACCATGGCCCGCAAGATTCTTCTCGCAAGCTATTTTTGGCCCATGCTCTTCAAGGATGCCCACGCTCAAGCACGCAATTGTGACGTTTGTCAGTGTGTGGGTCGACCCACGGCCCATGACGCTCTCCCTTTAACCCCAGTTGCCACCCCGTTACCCTTCAGCAAATGGGGAATGGACTTTATTGGCCAATGGATCCACCCGTGCCCGCGACATACTGGTTCTCACGGATTATGCCACCAAGTGGGCGGAGGCCTGTGCACTACCTGACAATACTGCTGCCAGTACGGCTAAGGTCCTCTACACGCATTTTGGCTGTCCCACGGAACTTGTTAGTGATCGTGGTGTTCATTTTGTAAACCAGACCATCAAGGAATTGACGGATTATTTACACATTCATTACAGAAATAGCACTCCCTATTATCCACAAGGGAATGGCCTTGCAGAAAGCACAAATAAGACTCTCATTACCATCTTGAAGAAAATTTATGATGCTTCTTGCACTGACTGGCAGGAAAAACTACCTACTGTTCTGTGGGCTTATAATACCAGTTTCAAAATTGCTACCGGGCACACACCATTCAAATTGGTTTATGGCCAGGAGGCTCTCATGCCTTTTGAGTATATTCTTCCATCGCTCAGTTTTCAACTGGCTACGGTGCATGATCCACCTGCTGCACTCCAAGAACGAGTCTATCAATTACAATAGTTGGATGAGCTTCGCAAAGACGCATATCTTCGTGTTCTTACTGGGCAACAATTGAGGAAATCATGGCATGACAAGCACATCAAAGCAAAAACATTCAAGGAAGGAGATTTAGTTCTTCTCTACGATTCCAGATACAAAAACTTTCTGGGGAAACTGAAGTTTCGATGGCTTGGTCCTTATCAAATTATTAAAGTGGTGCAACCCAGTGTGTTTCAACTCGTTGAGTTGGATGACACTCCATTACCCACTCTGGTTAATGGCTTTCGCCTTAAACTTTTTCATACAGACACAACCGACAACCATTCAGATACGAAAACACAAGAGTGAGTAGCAACACATCTTATATTATATAAAAGCGGCATCAAAAACAAAATTGGGCATCGCCCCCCGGCTACTCCGAATTCGGAGCAGCACAGGAGCGCAGGATGAGGTAGAGGCACTCCTCCGGGTCCCAGTGCAAGTGCAGCACCACGTCCTGCGGGTTGGTCAGGGGATCAGGATTATCGGCTGATCCAGCCAGCCACCCGTCCATAGGGATTCTGCGGTTTCGTAGCTTCCAGAGGTCGAAGCTGTTCATCTGGCACGTTATCTATTCATTGCAATTCTTCGGCATGGTGTTGGGCATATCCATCGCAGCAAACTGGTGTTCTCCTCTCGCAACTTTGCTCGTCTTATATAGTCTTACCGCCTGAAGGCTGCTATCGTGGCCCAATCACATTGTTGTTGACGTATCAGCATGCAAGGCACATTCCAATTCAAGATTCTGCTAATCAGTCGCAAATCTGGTACAAACCCTACACGCTGATGTGTCTGCCACCAGTTTTAAAGATGTTCGACTCTCGAGTTGCCCCTCTTAATTATTTATCCTTAATACCACGATCGTCCACCATCATTACTCATACCTCCTCACGACATCCCATCCTACCGTTCACTATAGTTCATCTTCACCCTTCATTCACTCTTAGTTGCGGTTTGGGACTTAAACCAAATTTTTTGCATTCGGAAAGCTTTCTTCATCTCTGCTGCCATCTGGCACAACCAACGGTTCAGATTCCACTTCCGATGCTGCCTATAAAACCTCTTCCTGAAAAGACGCGCACCTTAAACCCAAAGCTTTTTCGCAACTCCATCGCTCTCTGTCTTCCGCCTTCCTACTTTCCTTGTTGATCGCCGTGGCTGCCTCTCCCAAGTTTCCTACTCTCCAGGCCACTGCACCGATGGATCTAGTGCTTTTTGAATCTGTTATTTTCTCGACTGCCACTGTCCATGACCCTTTGGAAGGTGCAAATCGAGAAGTTGCGAAAAGGGCGGGGTTGTTTGAGTTCTCCAAACAAGAACTCCCTGTCCCTAATCCTCCTCAACTCTGGCAGTTCGTTGTTCATGTTGTCAAGACAGATGCAGGCTATCAAAGATGATGGATCAAAATCGAATCAATCTGAATCGGAATCTTTTGGCTCATGTATTTCAAATACCTACAAGAACTCCTTCGTTGAATTGGGCTGCTTTATAGGATTTTGATGTCACAATATATGGCCAAACACCATATGCGGCCACCACTCACAAGCTCATCAACATTGCCAAACCCCATGAAGCCTTTGTGAAGTTTTCGTGGAGAAAGTTCTATGGTTATTCCATCAAGAACACCCACATAAACAAACATTTCTTTCATACTGTCATTGCTGCCATTTACTCCACCAGTTCTGTAGATTGGTCCCAAATTATGTTACAACTCCTGCTAATTGAAGTGGATCGTATTCGACAGTCTCCAGGTTCTGGCCTTGAATCCGCTATGGGAGCTCACTTTCAAGCCATCATCAATCACTGCCTTCCAGAGCCCAGTCGTTTGACCCCCACAAATATTGAAGCCCCTTCTGCGGCCTCCAGTCATCAGCATACTGTCATTCCTTCTATCGGGGAACTCCAAGAAGAAAGTTTCCATCCACGCCCTGCTGCACAACCCTCACCACGCCCTCAAGAACCACGCCGTCGTCCCGTCATAAATGTCCCTTTTTTCCAGTCCACACAAGTTGAGAATTCTCGCTCCCAACAAGTCTCTCAAAGCACACTGCTTCCACCATTCCACAACCGTCCCTACCACCTCAACCTCTTATCCCTCCCCCGTCACGACGAGCGTTGTATCAGTATGAACAAGATGTTGCTGAATGCATGCACTGACTCCAGGACTCGCAAGATCATTTCATGAATGGTGTCAAATACTATATGGATTCCATGGATGCTGTTCACCATGATCTCCAGGCAGCTACCACAACAAATGTTCTATCTCTTGGATCATCACCCTAGCACATTCTAGAGAAAGATATTGAGCAAGCCTGCACAATCTCACCTCAGAGCAATGGGTGCAATACTTACAGTGACTTTATGATCCACTGGAGGGTCGGGCAACAGTACCCCCGCAGATGGGCCTAGCACTGGTCATTACAGAAGGAGATGGACATTATTCAATAGAGCATTGCAAGAAGGCTTCCCACCACAGTGGACCACTAGTAGAGTTGTTTCCATATACAAGGCAAGCGACCCTCATTGCCCAACCAACTATCGCACAATCATGGTCAGTTCCCTCTTTGCAAAATTGTTGGCTGGCATCCTTGAGTAGCAGCTGACGATATGGGCAAAAGATGCAGAGGTGCATGCTCGGACACAGGCAGGCTTCTGGTCTAGACATTCTATCATTGACCATATTTTCACCCTACAAACACTGATTAAGGATAGCAGGAATCGCCGGCAAAACCTGTATTGTTGTTTTGTGGATTTCGCAAAGGCTTTTAACACAGTACCAGGGGACAAGTTGTGATAGATTGAGGCAGCTAGGGACCCCTGTCGAACTTGAAAAATGCAATATACCAGTTATATGAGGCATGGTCAGGCTGTCTCACGCCAACAGAATAGCCTGTTGTTAGTAGTATTGTGGTGCACCAGGGTTGCCCACTCTCCCCGAGTTGGAAGACTGGCTCGCTAAGCATGGAGGGGCAGACACTCAACTCATCGATGGATCCCTGGGTGTACTAGAGGATGCGTGCCTCCTTAGCGACCCCCGCATCTGTACCCAACTTGAACCCCACCGAAATCCATGGCCCGCCTCAGCGCACCCATCGAGTCCAGGACGTCCATATAGGCACGTTTCTTGCGACCCAAGAGGTGTCGGACCCATACTCGGCCTCAATGCGAGGACCGACTATAAGCCTAGCACATTGTAGGAGTCCTACAGCCACGCTAGGCAAGACTCCACCCCCGTTTCACCATCGTAGCCATTATCTGGTGCTGAATCACGAGATAGCATCCACATCCCCTTGGGCTCTTGTGCACAGGCCGCAATTACTTGGTCTTAGGGGTTCTAGCTAGAGACATCTCTACTTCTAGGAAGCTTTCAGGTCTCTACCCTCCCTTAACCCCAGATACGCAGGAGAAACAGAAAGAGAGAAGACAATCATAATCAAAGTATCCATCATCAACTTATAACACATAAAAGAGAAATTAGCCATTCCATCTAATCAAGGAAGTGTTAACTGAAGCACATACTATCTAGGGACTAACCGGTCTCTTGGCTAGAGCCATTGTCACGAAAGGCTTCCATTCTTCAAGTCTGATTACAACAGCTGGTAGCTCCTCCTTCCTCCAACTCTCCCCAAATCGATTTGGGGCAGAATTGGGGGTAGGGCCTCAATTTGCCCTCCAAGCTTAGCAATTTCCCCCTGGCTAATCGATTTAGGCCAGGTGGCACTGCCTAGTTGGTTGATTTTTACTAATTAATAGCCTACTTAGCCTAATTAGGTTATTTACTTACTAATATTTTAGCATAGCTAATAAAAACCCTTTTACATTAGCCCAAGTTAGCCCATATCGACCCATAGATGTCTAATTATATCCTGGTGATGTATACGTATACGTATAAATACATGGAACGTCACATTCTCCCTCCTTATAATAATGTTGTCCTCAGCATTGGAGTTAGTTTAGCTAGAAATAAATTAAAAAACAATTAAATTATAAAAGGTAAATTTACTCGCTGAAGTAATACATGATTACATAAAGTTGTTCTTGGACCAAAGTCCCTCAACAAAAGACATCAAGTACCATATGTCTAAGCTTAGATAGGAGCACACATGCAAAATAATAGTTAAACAACAAGAGATGGCCCAGATTGAGGCCTAGAATCTTCTGCAGTACATCAGTACGCGCTATTGGCCTACAGAATTACAGTACATCAGTACTTATAAAATATTTTAAGTAGTGTGGTTAAAGGGACCACCCCCTTAGGAAAAAAGAAATATGAACGAAGGAAATCATGTCACGCCTAAGGCTTGCATGTCGTCTCGGCGTAAGGAATGGCCATATTCCTATTACAGCCATAGACGGATGCATCCTGTCATGAATGCCTATATGCCCAGTATCCCATCTAAGATGCATGTAACCCAATCCCTGAAATGATCCCTGTCGGATCCAGTCGCATATGATCCCTGCCGGACCCATAACACAATGCTTACCAAGAAGCTCTTGCAATTGCATTTTAAGCTCCGTCAACTCAAGTATACTCATTCTGTATGGGGCTTTACTGGTAGGTTGAGTACCTGGTTCTAAGGTAATTTCACATTCCACGCCTCGAAAAGGTGGCAACCTATGAATCTCATCCGGAAATAGGTCGTGGTATTCTCGAAGAACAGATGGCCTTATCCAACTGACACAATGAAATACACTGCATAATTGGAATTATGGTTTACCTGCCATGGTTACTCGAGCTCCATTAGCTGCATTAAATGTAACTTCTCGCTTTTCACAATCAATGTTTGCCTTTGCAGCAGCTAAGAATTCCATACCCACAATAAGATCATAACGACCAAAATTCATAATCTCGGCCCCTAGAGCAACGAGTGCTCCTAGCAACTGAATATTCAAATTGATACGTCGACCCTGAGTATGGCATGCGACCCCATTGGCCAGCATGACTGGACGTGGCTTTGACTTCAAAGGAGTAAGCTATAAAGCTTCTGCCATTTTAGGTGAAACAAAATTGTGCGTACTACCCGTGTCCATAAGGATGATAAAGGGTTTACGGTCTACTTGGCCAACCGTGGATATGACAGAAGATTGTCTATCTGCTTGACCTGTTTCAATAGCGGCATAAATGTGGGACTCACCTTGTATATAGTCTAGTGTCTCGTCATCAGCAACATTCTCCGGTTCAATTGGGCCCATGATATCATCCCAATCCACTTCGGCAAGAGCAGCTTGAGCACCCTGGGTAATGTATGGGCATTCCTGCATACGATGTCCCAGATGGAAGCACCGATAACAGGCTTTGTCTCTTCGTAACTGCTCACAAGCTTCCCGTGGAATATCTCGGATAGCTCCCATAGTACTAGCAGACTTATCTGGGACAGTAAAGGAAACTTTCTTATCTTGTTTCTGATACCCAGCCGACGAGGAGGTCCTGGGCTATGAGCGTCCCCGATACGGTGTAAAGCTCCTGTTCTGACCAAAGATAGAAGGGCGTGGTGGCTGGTACTTAGGAGTATCCTCCTCCAAGCTAAGAGCTTTAGCCTCGGCTTCTGCTATGTTTTGTGATCTATGGCTCGGACCATTTTCTTGAGAGTAGGGGATAACCCCTCAATATACCCTTCAACTGCCCTGCGTTCATTTATTCCTGGAATGTAAAAACCGCATAAATTCATCTGTGTATGCTTGGACTGTCATATTCTTTTGTTCCATGCAGTAAAAGGTTTTGTTGGCAGCGATGAGCTTCGGGAACATAGTGAGATTTGAAAGCTTTAGCAAAAACCTTATATCGGCACCTGCCTCGAGTCAGTCCATGAGAACGGGCATATCCCTTCCAAATGCTAGCTGACCCTGTGAGGTGATGGCAACCTTGCCGATATCCTTCTCTGTCATTCCATAGGACTTGCCAAATTCATGCATCTCATCCAACCAGGATTCGGCATCCACACCCGATCTGGTCTTGCCCAAGAATTGGGCCAATTTACGGTTCTTCCAAATGCTGATAATGGCAGAGTCTATGGTTTTCTGATAGTCCTTCTTGGACTTTGCATGATCATCTGCTGATTCTGAGAACTCCGATGACTCGGATGATTCAGAACTGGCATCAGATGATGAACTGCTCTATGTACGTTTTGAGCGTGTGGATGTCTGGATGTAGCTGGAGCAGGTGCTGGTACATGTGGCGGTGGCGGCTGATGATTTGCTATTGCAGGAATCTCAGGGCCATATTCTTGTGGCACTGGTGGTGGACTGTTTTGAAGTACATAAGCTTGAAGCTCAGTAAGCTGGTGCTTCATAGGTATGAGCTCCTGTTTTGGAGTGAGACGACGGGGTTGCACGGGTGTCGCCCATGGAGGGGGACGTACACTGTCTAAAATATATATAAGATTGAGATAAGCACAATATTGAAGCATTGTCGTAATAACACCATTAGGAAAGAAAATACTTGATATTAGAGTAGAAATTAATGTTACATTTAATATAGTGCTCGAATGGACAAAGAGAATATGAAATTTTATTTATACAAGATGTTTATACATAAGTATGGTCAATTAGAGATGTGAGTGGATTCAGTATTGAATGAAGGGTACTATCTCTTACTGACCACATCAAATTATACTTGTGCCAAGCCTAGAGGATGATACCCTGGTACTCCATGGTTGGACTTACGACCAAGAGATTGAACAAATTGTTCATTGCTCGATATAGTTCCCAAAGGTGATCATCCACATCGAAGAGTGCTTCTTCATATGTGTTATCCCAATAGGACTAACTCCTTCGCATGGTGCGTCATAAGTCGTGGACGGCTTTATCCCGAAGAAGCATGACAAGTTCCCACCCCATGGTGGTGTAGCGTGGCATATTTGTCCATGCAGTAGACCCCGCAATAGATGCACGTAAGCTGAAAGGAAGAAGCGCGTAATGTAATTTTCCAGGGCACTAACCACTGGGATGACAGAGGTAGCTACATCCTTGTCGAGGTCCATAGTGACCTCCCCTTCTTTAAGTTTCTGCTTTTCTTCCTTCAGATGGTCCTTGTTATCATGAAGATCTTCCCCCTCTTCATCAGACTCCGAGGGGATATCCACCATGTTAATGTTTGGGACGTGAGGTCCCATAGCTACAAAAGCTTCTTCAGGTGGTTGTGGTGGGGCCTCTTGCAACATAAGGTCTCGCAGCCTCAAGTGGGTGTCAACTGGCTCAATGGTCTCTTGGTGGAACCCAACCACCCCAAAATTGAGTCCACATGTTTTTCAGTGTCTTTTTTTGCAAAAAAACAACACCAAAAAACTACGTGGTGTTTTTTGTCCGACTTTGCTAGAAATGATGTGTGGTTTTTAGCACAAATTTTAGACATGTGTTTTTCTTTTTCAAAAATCTACACGTAGAATTTTGCAACTTTATCTACACGTAGAAATTAACATGTGTTTCTACATGTTGACTTTTAGAAATAACTATAGTTTTTAGGTGTTGATTTCTTAAAAAGTAGACATATGGTTCTTAATAAAAGATGAAATGTCCACACGTTGTGTTTAACTATCGTGGTTAATTTTTCGACTTTGCTAAAAACTACATGTTGATTTTAGCCTAAGTTCTACTTCCACATGTTGTTTTTAAAAAGATTGTGATATCCATTTGTGCAGGTATGTTCCAGTGTAGAAATTGTTGATGAATAGATTCAACTTCATGTTTCCTTTTTTTGACATGCATTTATAATTTGGTGTAGGTGGAGATTGTTGTGCAGGGCCTTTGGACGTAACAATTCATCTTATCTTATCTTTATGTTGCCGAGGCCTTTAGTCATATTATCCATAGATCATGTTAAATAGTTTCTTTTCAGGTTTTAAGCTTTTCATCTTTCCTCTTTGGAGGTTACTTCTATATCCATATTGGATCTATGCTTCTTGGTAGTGGGTCGCTTGGCAGTCTTTAGAATCAATTTTATTGTAGGCGTTTTTAGTATGGCAACTCTAACTGCTTCAAAATTGGCTGCACAATAGGCTGCAACATCTAGATTTGCCCCAAATCGATAGCTACAAAGTAGTAATTATCTTATTAACGACCTTGCAGCACATTTTTTAAAGTCATCATGCCCAACTCAAAAGCTGGCTTACTTGTACATACTAAAGAAATCAATACCAAAAATAAAACGTGGCCAACAAAAGTATAAGTTTCGTGGGTTTAAATATATTGTGATATAATGAGAGGGACCTTGGTATTGCAAGTATAGCATAGACCTGATATTGTATTAGTCAAAGAGTTAACTATATGCACATTAGCTCTAATTCAAAACTTTAATTTTACAACAAAGGTGCTGATAATGACTCTGAAAAGCTGATTGGCTTCTGCATATAAAAATAAAACAAAAAAGTCAAATACAAAAATAAAAACATGGGCAATAAAAATATAGAATAGAATAGAATAGAATACATTAATGTCCCTTGTGTCGCGAGGCCCCTGGACTTGTGTAGCATGGGCGAGCTCCCTAAAAGGGTGCTACTAGCACATCACGCTGTTATTATGTAGCCTTTTCTGAAGGCTGACTTTTTTTCTTTTAATACCGGCATCCCGCTTTATCTCGGCTTCTTGGCCGTGCAGTGATGCGTCGTTATCAATCAGCTTTTAACTGAACAATTTGTATGGGGTTTTATGACCCGTTTTGTACGGATCATATTACTTAACCCCTTTTCACGTGCACTTCTATGTCTTGTCGCAAGATTCTCTCGGATCGCCTCGCCAAATCTCAAGTGATTCTCATATCGCCATCGAACGTAGACCGTTCCCCATCTTATACTTCTCAGATATAGGTTGCATGGATTTTAATAGAATAGAATAGAATAGAATACATTAATGTCCCTTGTGCCGCGAGGCCCCTGGACTTGTGTAGCATGGGCAAGCTCCCTAAAAAGGGGTGCTACTAGCACATCACGCTGTTATTTTGTAGCCTTTTCTCAAGGCTGACTTTTTTTATTATTAAAGATCCCGCTTTACTCCGGCCGCGGGCCATGCAAAGATGCGTCATATCAATCGCCTTTAGCTGAACAATTTGTATGGGGTTTTATGACCCGCTCTGCACGGATCATATTACTAACCTCTTTCACCGCGGTACTTTCTATGTCCGTCAAGATTCTCTCGAATCGGCCTCGCCAAATCGGTTATTCTCGGTTATCGCCATCGTGATGTAGACTGGTTCCCCCCATCTTATACTTCTGTATTTGTCTCTGATGTCTTCGTAGATCGGACAATCGTTAATCATGTGGCTCTCATCCTCTATTCTCCCATCGTCACATATTCTGCATATCCTGTCCTCCTTGTCTATCCCTCTCCACCTGTCTTTTTCGATTCTTAGATCATGACTTCCCATCCTGAATCTAGCCAGGATGTCTCTTCTGTTTTTCTCCAGTATGTTATCCCGGTACATCTGGTGTCCTATTTGCTGGTCTGGATTGAAAGAGATTTTGAAATTGCAAGGGCAACCTAGACTTAAAAGTCTTAGATTTATTGATAAGAGTAATGCAGCACGTTAGTGGGTTTGGTACTACCTTATTGAAAATTGTTATCAAACAAACTTTTCATGCTATGTCGTGAGCTAAGGGATTCAGTGACAAAAAAATGCAAAAGTGTGTCTTACTCCAATTGGAGAGACAAAGCAGTTCCGTTGTTAGTACAAAACTTTAGATTAATGTAAGACATGTGACTAATAAACTGTGCCAAAATCAGGCATGTTACAGACCTTAAGCTTGGTTCACAAAGCCAATAAAGAAATCAGGATTGAGAATGCATGTGCAAGCCTGACCAATCATTACGCCATTTGATAGCAACATTTAAAGAACACTTAAAACATGTGCCCAATTAGGCATGTTACAGACCTTAAGCTTGCTACATAAAGCCAACGAAGACATCAGGATTTGAGAATGGACGTGCAAGCCTGATCAAGGATTATACCATTTATGCATCAAGAGGCCTTTCAGAACATTTACTTAAAATTGAATTTGCAAGGTAGCAAGTATAAATTACCAAATAATGTACGTGCAATTGTGTACACCTACTGAATGAGCAACAACTCAAAAATGAGTGTAAATATATATAAGATAGGTGTGTTTAGACAATCAATAGTTAGTGTGAAAGTATAATGCAATGGCTACATCATCATAAAAACTCACAGCAAATTTGGAAGTTCGTTTCTCATTGGATGACTGTTGCCTTTGTGCCTGTGTACAACACTACAAAATCAATCAGTCTTGGCCGTAAGATATGTGTCACTGGGTGACTGTTGCCTTTATGAAGAATTGACAAATTTTACAATGAGATGTAAACACATGCAGCATACACACAATGAACTGGGCGTAAACACATGTGATCTACATGTGATAAACTATCTAATGAACTGGATAAAGTTTGGAACTATATATTTCTGATGCATAATCATGAATAACCTGCCGGTACAGTTTTAAAATCCCCTCCCCTCTCCCCCCCTCCCCCACCCCCACGATATCATGAATGGCTTGCTGTAACTATCCATTCACATCAACGTACAGACATTAGTGTGTGCGCTCTACAACGTGACAATGTGACCAAAACATATGTTACTGATTTGCGTGTACAAAAGCATAAACAGGATATTGAATCTAATTAACCAAAGATGAATTCACTTGTAAATATATAATTCACACTACACACTTGGTTTTTGCATGAAACCACTGCCTCTGCAAAACAAAATTGAAAATATAAGAATTGAAATGATAACCATGGATAAATTGGTGCACATCAAAACCAAAATAATAGATGGATGAAAAGGAGAAACCCCTTGAACCTCATGAAATTGTAAAATGCACCCTTCAAAATGTAGAATGCCACCAACAAGCCCATCTCTTCTAAAAACAATGTAGAGATAAGATCCCACGTTGTGTGAACATGTTTGAACATACCTCGACAGCAAGAACTGACAAAAAGCTTTGCATCGAATAAAAGCTTTGAACCAATAAAATGAGAACAAATGTTTGTAATGAGGAAAATTATCCACGAATGTATCAAGAGTAATGCACATTAAAAGACTAAAACTTACAAAGGAGGACATGTGCCTCAGGCACCGTGAAGGAATAGCTACTGCTATGTCAAAATCATGTATAAGAAATATAGCTATCTATTGTGTGAAATGTCGACCAAAATCTAGCAAATGCTAAGGCATTAAGAGGCATATTCCTCATCTTCCACGTCCATCATCACAAAGTATTCAAATACTCACAGAACATAGGCAGATAAAATAACTATGAATTAAATCTAGGCTTGGTCCATCATCACAATATAATCAAGTCCTCACAAAAGCATATAAGATAACTAAGAATTAGATCTATCTTCTCCACCTGGGTAGGAAGGTTGGAACAGATTATGGAAGATTCCTCTCATCATATACAGCCATTTGCCTAGTGCTGAGTTCCATTGCCTAGTGCTGAGTGCCAGTAGAAACCTCTCTTCATGGCCGAGTCTCTTCTCTGAAAAAAACAGTAGAGAACAATAAATATCAAAACAAATATTCTAGAAACCAAATTCGTCATGGACTCCATTGACTTGTAATAGAATGAGAATGGGGGAAGCATATTCAAAATGCTCACCTTGTCAATATGCTCACAACAAAATAATCTTATCTTCCATTCTTGCTCCTCGGTTTAACATACCTTCTGAGGCATCCAACTAGATGGGAGGACAACAGACAATGCATAAAAAGAGATAATAAGATTCCTGACTTTGAATATGGGAGCGCAAGCTGAGATAAAATGTCACATAAAGAGATAGTAATATAAGGTGCAAATGGTTCTGCCTCGATATCTAGGAAATGAAAAGCATAGTTAAAATAAGACAGAGTATGAGACAACTACTTATTTATCGCTGATTGCTGCTCTAGTGCACTGCCAGCCGCATGATGCAGGAATATTCCCTCGAATATTCCCTGTAGGAGCATTGCAGCCGTACACCTCACTGGGAGATGGGGTCAAACGCTTATGTGGCCCTATTGTTTGGGCCCCTTGACAACCATTGCAGCAGCAGATAATTCTGCATGGACCCCAAATTAGAAGACAGCCTGAAATAGCCATGGGACTGAAAATAGAATAGAGTGCAAGAAAAGCTTCCTGTGCCTGTCATCCCCGAGGCAGGCGTTTACAGCTACGAAAGAAGGCTGAAGCACAAGTACACCTGGTATGAGGAGACAGATTGGGGAATTCGAACCCCCTGCGCACTGCGCAGCTCCAAGCAATATGCCCGCCCTTAAAGGGCAGGGGCTATTCCCATGCACATGCACATGCAATCACACCATGCTTTCCCCTTATTTTTTTAAGTTTTTCAGTTCTTTTTTCCACATTCAATGCCATGAAGCCACACAAACACAGAAATCTGGTTTTTCCAATGAAACACAAACTTTTTTTGCTGACCTGCAGTCCATTTCCACATCCATTTTCCATTTTTTAGTTCCTTTTTCGGGATGCATAGCGCATCACACAAAAACACAATAAAGCAAGCAAAGCACACTGCCTAGTTGTTGTTTCATAACAACATTGTGGCGTCACAAAGCGGCCAATTCGCCGCAATTCCCTCAGAAGAAGAGCCCGTGCCAGGTTCATTTGTGCCCGCATATGCTGGCGCTCATCTGTGGTGACCTCCACCTCTTCCCACTCCATGTGAGACACGGCCTCTTCCAATGCTGCAAAGAGGCTCTGTTGCGATCCTAAACACCGACAGAGGCGCCTACGGACTTCGGCAAGGGTATTAATGTTAACAATGCTTGAGACAACATCCGAGTAGCAACCTCGCGACACGCCCCTGCTCGAGAGAAGGCAACAGGAGATGGCACAACATTGTGAATTACATCATGGATACTTGGCCCGGGAGCAGGAGGCCTGTGAGGAGGGGAAGATGGGGCCTCTTCATCACTTTCAATGTTAATCACGCCATATAGTTTGCTAGTTCATGAAAGGGTATGTTTGTAACATAAGGTTTGAATGGTTATTGGGGTGTATTGTAGAGAAATGTGTACATGAATGGAGCCTAAGAGAATCTTTGCGATTTCTACTGTTGTTCATTTGGGTTAGATTCAGTAATGGTTAGGTTTAGTAGGCTACGTTATTCGCGGATGTGGGCAAGCAGGTCGGGGCGCTATGTTTGGAAGGCCACGCTTTCTGTTCCTGGCAACCTGGTAGTGGATAAGATGGGGAATCCGGCCATCTTTTTGTCTATAAATCGTGACCTTGGAGTCTACGGCGATCTTTAACCGTGTTAGCTTCATTCCCTTCTTTTTTCGTTGTTCTGCTTTGTTTTCTTTCCATGAGGAGGGATGCTAGAAGAGCGTATGCAGGCGTGGAGAATGGGCAGCCAGAGTCTTCTTCCGCGTGGTCGGCCAGGGAGGCATGCGAAATGGTCTTGAGGATGAAGGCATAGGCCTCATAGACGCCAAGGTTACACTAGGTGTGGCGGTGCATGGATGCACCCCCGCATTTCTATGACATGCCGATTAATTTCGCCGAGGATTGTGTGTCGTGTTGTTGCTAGCAGAGGGGGGGAGTGACCTAGATCACCCGCATTACAAAGGTGTCTTTAGGCTTGCTCAAGTCCCCTAGAGTAGTGAATTTGGCCATGAAGTTTTGAGGTTTGGGTGGGGAGGTAAGAAGCCTGTGGGGGTTGTTCTTGTTTGCAAGGCATTAAAGAATATGAAGCTCCATTGTTTTGAGGGGCTAATAGGGTATTGCATGAAGGATATGGGAAAGCCCCACTTCAAGCTGCACACAAAGAATGTTTCGAAAGCCAATTGAGATGGGCAAGGACCATACTTGCTCTATGGTGGGGACATTAAGCATGTGGTAGTTTTGGATAACAGAACCTCTTGAAAAGGGCTCTTCATTTTGTAAACTATCATGGTGGAAGGTACGGTGAGCTCTAGCCTTGTATACACAATCACTAGGATGCTTAGAACCGTAAATTTGTGTTGTCTACTAGCCGGATCCTTCCTTCTAACACCGCCTTTATATCTCGAAAGCATAGGGTCAAGGTCGCCCGGCACCATTACATCAACCCCGTAATGGCTTTGCCAAGCGATGTTAGATGTGTGTCGTATGGCATCCCTACTGGGATGGAGCCCATTCAGTGGATTGGGAAGGCTAGAAAAGATACCGGGATGAGGTCGCCACCGGAGACATGGATGAGAACTTTGTGGAAGGGGAGGATGATGAATTTCAGGCCCAGGCTGCCTGTGACATGCCGGGACTGATTTCATACCTCTTGACACCACGCATTACACAATGGCAATTGGGTGACTTGTGCTTGTAGGGGCTGCCCGTGTTTTGTACATATATGTGTCTGCTTTTTGTTTTGATTTTGCATCTTTGTTTGCGCTATTATGCCCGAATAGAGATGGAACGCGTCCGCTAGGGACTATAGGGATGGAGATTGGGAATGGGGCTGCCGCTAGCAGCAGTCCCGCTGGAGTTGTTGGGATCCCTGATGGCTTCTAGTGCTTTCCCCAGCCGAAGATGCAAGAATATTCCTGGGATATTCCCCTCGAGAGCACCGCACCGCATTAACGCCATTCACATATGGGGTCAAACGCTTAGTTGGCCCTATTCTTTAGGGCCCTTGACAACCATTGCAGAAGGAATTAATATTGCATTGACCCTAGATTAGAAGAGAGCCTGAAATAGGCAGCAATCTGAAAATAGAATAAAGTCTAAGATAAGCTTCCTATGCCTGCTACCACAAAGTTGAGGCAGACGTTTGCAGAACCAACATAAGTCCCTACCTTCTGCTGCGTCCACCTACAAGTGAAATGAGGAAACAGACTGGGGGATTCGAACCCCCTGCGCACTGCGCAGCTCCAAGATGCCCGCCTTTAAAGGGCAGGGGCTATTCCCATGCAAGTGCACATGCAATCACACCATCATTTTTTCAGTTCTTCTTTCCACATTCAATCACATGAAGCCACAGAAACACACAAATCTCTTTTGCATTTTTTTGTTCCTTCTCTGATGCATAGCACCTGTCACACAAAGCAGCTATTCATCACAGGAATCGGGCTTAAGGGAAACATCAACAATATGCTACTTCAAGAATTTGATATGCACCTAAACCTTGGGCCCGGCCTGTTACAAATACACAGGAAAATAAGACAACAAACCTGCTTTCTTTTACCTTATCCACATCTCGGCTGTCCCTGCTTTTGGTGTCTGCTCCAGCATCGTCATGAGATGAAATAACAATAGTAGTTCTGAGAGAATTAAACCCCATGTAGAAACATCGGGTTCTGGCATTTCGTTGAGTACTTCGTTGCCTTCTTCCAAGCATCCGCAGGAAGCAAAGAGTCGAATAAAACATTCATGAAAAACGGGAATGGAATCATACCCATATTGTAACATAAGAGTCTGAACTCGTCTGCCAGATTTGAGATCTTTCCTCCTGACGCATCCTTGCAAAAGGCTGAAAACATCATCAACATTGAGATGGATATTTTGTTGCTCAGTAACCTCGAGTATCTCTTCTATGCGCCTTTCCTTACTCAATTTAACCCAACAGATCGGTCTGCATCCGCTTCAGGATCTTCCCTTTCTATCCCCAATTCAGCTGGAGCCGCATCTCCACGCCTGTCCTTTTCTTCCCGCTAAACCTAACCTACTAAATCTAACCTAAGTACTAAATCTAACCAAATGAAAAAAACTAGAAATCGTAAAGATTCTTTTAGGCCCTATTTATATACACATTTTTCTATAATACACCCCATAAACCATTGAAACCTTATGTTATAAACATACGGTTTCATGAACTAGCAAACCTTATAGGTGTATGTCATGGGCTTGATTCCTAAAAGTTTGATAAAAATTGAGGCCCTAGACCTAAGAGCATACTATGGTAGCAATAACCATTGTAAGAGTATATAGAGCTAACCATAGATAGACATTAAAGCACCTCCAAAAAGTGATTTGCAGAGCAACAATAGTTTGATAAAGGAACCATAAATATGCTCTAGACCTCAACATCAAGGTTTGACAACATTTGGAAGCTCGTGGCAAATGGAAGTTAAAGGAAATGGTAAAGATAGTGTTAGTCCTGTACGTCCTGGTACAGGACTATTCATGCACACCTCGGACCAGGTCAAGGACAAGGCGCCAAAGCCAGGTTCAGGTCAGTCATCAAAAGCCCAGCAGAAGACCACGCAGAAGGCCACGCCCAAGAAGAGGCAGAGAACAGACAAGTGACGGGCCGTCAGCGTCAGCGTGATTTCAGGCATTTCAAGAGGCACCGCCAGCATTCCCGCAAATCAGGCCTCCTTCCAGGAGTCGGCACCGAGATCTGACAGAGTGTCTATATTGGACCAAAGGCCATTGTACTATATATATGAGTAGAGCTAGCATTCGAAGGCTAGATGAGTTTTGGTTCTTGTCTCCATCATTTTCTTTCTCCATTGCGAGAGCTCATGTATTCTGATTGATATCAAGAAGTTTTCTTCACACACTTGTGTTTCTGTTGTTTTTGTTTTCCCTTTCTTTGTTCTTTTGCAAATCCCGCATGACACAGCTCCCGGATTCTCCTGTTTGATCTACGGGTCCTCACAGAGGGCTGTCTTGCAGGAGTTTCCCCGAACCCAGACCCCAAACACTGTCGCCGCTGCCGGGTCTGATTTTTCCTTTTTTCTTCTTTCCACTATGTCTGCTCATGGTTTTACTCCTGAAGAACTTCTTTGCCAAACGGCGGCTCAGTTGGAGCGCCATCAACATCGCGAGGCTGTTCGGGATATGTACGACAATGCTTATGACATTGAAGGCGGTCGTGTCCGTTCCAGAGCTCAGTCGGCACCACCTACTCCTCGTGCTCATTCTCGACCAGGATCTCCCCCTGTGTGTCGGCATTGTTCTCAACCTCAGTTGCCCCATCATACCCCTATTCAGCCCACACCTCATTATTTCCAAACTCCAGAAAGCACCTACATTACCATACCTTTAGGCCACACCCCTCTGCCTTCGCAACCATCTTCTCCTCCTGCAGGGATGGGCTACCCTCAAGTTTCCTTTGGTCCTCCCCACATTCATGAATTTCAGGCTTCCCCATCTTTTCAGAATGCTCTACTTGTCTACCAACTCACTGATCTCAAGCCTAATGAGGAGGGCTCCCATGGTCCTTCACCACAGGACGTTCCTTTCTCTGATGCTCCGGGTTTTTCTGCCGGCTGTTCAATCAGGCTATCTACCTGCATATGTTCCACCTGTCTATGCGCCATTTCAGCCTTCATCTCCTAATCACAATTTGAAGCTGACATATCCCACCTTTGGCAACACTAAAGGCAAACCTCTGGATCAAAGTGCTCAAGCTCACATGGAGGAATTTGAGGCCTTGGCCATTCTCAATGGTCATGCTCAACCTCAACTCAAGTTTCACATCTTTTCGACAACGCTGCGAGGTGCCCCTCATCAATGGCTCATGGCCAACAAAAGCCACTAGAAACAAAGTTGGCACGAAATGAAAACGACATTCCTTTCTCATTATGGCACCACGGATGATGATCAACTCCTGCTCAAGCAACTCAATGATCTCCAACAGCAACCCATGGAGTCTGCGCGTGATTTTGCTGACTGGCTTCACATCCTTATCAGTAAGCTCCAGGAGTACCCCACGCAGAGCCAGATTCTTGTCTGGTTTCTGCAGGGCCTTCCTCCTGCCATTCGTCTCATGACAGAGTACCTGTGCCCAAAAACTTTGGAACAGGCGATTGAGTTGGTTAATCACTCGGTCAATGTCTCTTCACGAGGTGTTGCTCTCATGGAACTATCTTTCATGCCCCCCGTCATGGTTCCTCAGAATGCAGTCCAACCTCAACAAACAAATCCTCAACGCTCTCAAATTTGGTGTCATATCTGTAAATATCAAGGACATCTGGCCAATGAATGCAACTCCTCAAATGGACCTCCTCATTGCAAAAGATGCAATATGTGCAATCATGCCACGGAAGAATGCACTCGTTCTCATCCTACACCCTTCAGGCAGAAAATGGTTTTTCAAGTACAGACCACGCCTCAGCAACAACAAACATATCAGCCTCAGCAATTTCAAGCTCAACAACCTCAACAGTATCCACAAACTCAGCAGCCTCAGCAGTCACGGGGACAAGGCTCCCGTCCACGTTTTGATCCTTCCAAAGCTCAATGTTATCATTGTCATGAATGGGGTCATACCACCACGGCGTGCCCTCAACTTCCTCAAGTACAAGTTCAACTTCCTGGCACAAATCAACCTGCTTCTGTCCGCCTCATGGCGTACCAACTGTTCTGGATCAACAAGCTCAGGAAGAAATCTACCAGGCACTCAATCCTCTGGTGCAGCAGTCCAATTGGGTTGGTTTGGTTTCACGCCAGACCAAGGCTTCACGTCCCTTGACCATCATCCCTCACGACACGCAACCACGGTACCACATGACGATGACAAAAAAGTTCATTTTGCGCCTGACTTAGATAAACTCATGCCTCATGTCATGCCCAAGGTGAGACAGAGTATTCTCAAACTCATGCAGGCTGCTGAAGGCTGCACCCTAGCAAATGTTCATGCCACCACTCGAGCTCAGCAGCGTCAGGAGGCACCATCGCCATCTACATGCCCACGCTCTCAGCCATATCCTAATATTGCTGCAGAGATAGAGCTTCTCAAAGAGGTTTCCACTTCTTTACCTCAGACTCCTGCTCCTTTGGATCCTGCTGATCCCTTTTCTCATGTTCCTTTGGAACTTCAAGAAGAACTTGCAAAAATCAAGATTCCCTTGAGCCTTGCCACCATTTTGAAACTCTGTCCTGCCCTCAAGGACCAATTGCCCCTTCCCACTGTTCTGGTTGGAGCTGTGGCGACATCAATCAGCACATCAATCATGTTCAAATCGATGGAGGCAGTGCTGTCAATCTTATTACTGGTAAGCTCAGGAAGCAATTGGGAATCAAACAACTATACCGTGCCCCATATGACATCAAGTTGGCCAACGGCCATATCACGCGACCTCAAGACATCACTCCTCTCCTTCATATTAGCATTGATGATCTCAAATTCCACTTGGAATTTGGAGTTTGGAAAGCTGGAGAAGATCCGGGTGACTATGAAATGCTGGTGGGACGACCTTTTCTCCGCCAGGCTAAAAGTATTCATTATGGGCCACGGATCAACTTGTCATCACTGATGGCCATCTCAAATACTACCATGGATTTGGAAACTGGCAAGTTAATCTCTGTTGAAAATGCTGAACCTTCTATCTCCGACACTGATTCTGAAGAAGCACAAAATATCTATCATGTTCAGGCTCCACCCGCGAGTCTGCCTCTCTCATCCTACCCTGAGTATGCCGATCCTTGGGGTGAGATGACTCTTGATCAGGACCAGGCTGTGGCCGCTCTCCTGGACCCTTGCCTGGCTTCTTGCAATCGCATTCAACGCTTGACCATTTTTCGGACACGGAACTTCCTCCTGAGACAGTGGATGTTCATGCTGTCATGAAGCAACCATTGCTTGATGACGCTCAGCAGCCTCTTTTTTTCACCACTCAAAATGCTGCTCCTCCTGTCATGATGCAACCTCCTGCTCATCACGTTCAGGACACGGAGATTGTTCCACATATTCAAACTCCTGAGGTGGAAATTGTGGACATTGGTAATAATCAACCTGTCCGCCTAGCTGCCAATCTTCCACCAACCTATAAAGCACGCGCTGTGATGCTGTTCAAAAAATTCAAACATATTTTTGCATGGAGCTACAAAGACCTTCGAGGTATCAAAAACGAATTGGCGGAACTCACCATTCCTACCAAACCTGTAGCCCGCCCAATCTAGCAACGACGGTACAGGCTCAACCCAAATTATCGTGACCGTGTCAAGGCCGAAATTGACAAACTTTTTAGTCCGGCCGGGTTTGATTTATGAGGTCAAACACTGAATGAGTGAGCCCCATCGCCATTGCTCTCAAGCACAATGGTAAGATCCCGCTTGGTGGACTATCGTGAACTCAATCAGGCCACTGAGCGTGATCACTTCCCCGCTTCCCTTCACGCACTGTGTTCGAAGAGGTTGCTGGTCATGAGATGTACTCTTTCATGGATGGCTTTTATGGGTACAATCAAATCTCTATCAAGGAAGCAGATCAACTCAAAACTACCTTCACCATCCCCTGGGGCACTTTTGCCTACAAGGTGGTTCCTTTTGGTTTATCAAACTCTCCTTCCACGCTTCAAACAAGATCATGCTCTCTGCCTTTTCATGACTATATGAAGGATAAACCTTTTTCTCCAGATTTTTCAAGACTAATTTTTCCCGCCTACAACTCCATGGATGATCACCGGAGAAGTTAGAGCTGGTCTTTCAAAAAAATGTGATGAGTCCGCATCGCCTAAATTCGGAGAAATGCACTTTTTAGGCCACCGTGTTCTTTTGGGTCATGTGGTTAGTAAAGAAGGGATCACCACTTAATCCCCGCTAAAATCGGGCTTTTTGTGTCAAGGCTCGCTAACCGCCTAATATTAAAGAGACACGCTCCTTCCCCGGTAAGGTCAATTACTATTCCACCTTCATTCCCGGACTTGCAGCTTATAGCTGATCCCATTCATAAACTCACGGGTGATGAATCCACTTGGGCTTGAATCCCCTGCGGAAGCCGCCTTCCGTGGTTGAAGTTGTTGCTTACTCAGTGCCTCGGTCCTTGTTCCTCCTCAATGGGACAAGCCTTTTCACGCTCATGTAGATGTTCTCGCTTTTGCCATTGGTGCTATTCTCTCTCATGCGATAACGAAAGCACACGGATAAACCTATCCGCCACGCCGCCAGAAAACTCAATCCCCGCTGAGTGCAAGTAAAACACTACTTGGTAAGCGGGAAGCCTTGACTTAGTTTTCTCAGGTCCAATGTTTCGCTATTATTTGTTGGGAAGCAAGATCGTTCTTCGCTGATCATCGCTCTTTCTTTATTTGATCAACAAGGCCATGCCCACGGGTCGAATTGCTCGTTGGGTCCTTCTTCGCAAGAATTCGCCCCTTTGAAATTGTTCATAAGGCCGGGTAAATCTCACGCAGCCAAATTATTTATCACGATCCACACCGATGATCCTTCCACGGGTGTTTCGACGCTTTTCCAGACGCCAACCGTTTTAGTCACGCCCACGCACCACCGGTTCAACAACTTTCGCCAGATTCCTCACCGGTGCTTTTCCATCCAAGATCCCACGCTTTCCGTAAGTGGGCCACGCCGCCAGCCAATTTTTCCGCGGAAGTCCGCGGACTACACCATGGTTGCGGCCATCTCGCATAAACGCCGCAAAGACATGGTGTCTCGCCGCTGTGTTTCCTCCCTCATGAGGTGCCCGATATCGCTCGACAAGCCCATGAAGGGCTTGGTGGTGGTCATTTCAGTGGTGACACCACTTCAAGACGCTAAAAATTCTTCTCGCAGTGCTACTGCCCCACGCTTCAAGGATGCCCATGCTCACGCCCGCAGACGCGGTGATGTCTCGGCTGGCCGTGGACGCCCATGGCCCGCGGACGCCTCCCCCGCTGACGCCGGTCGCCACGCCACTTCCCTTCAGCAAATGGGGAATGGACTTTGTAGGACCCATGGATCCTCCTGCGCGCCACACTCGTGCCTGCTACATTCTGGTCATCACGGATTATGCTACAAAATGGGCAGAGGCATGTGCACTTCCGGACAACACTGCAGCCAGTACGGCCAAGGTTCTCTATACGCATTGTCCCACTGAACTCGTCAGTGATCGTGGAGTTCATTTTGTCAATCATACCATCAAGGAGCTGACGGATTATCTTCATATCCATCACAGAAAAAGTACACCTTACTATCCTCAAGGGAATGGTTTGGCTGAAAGTACCAACAAAACTCTCATCACTATTCTCAAGAAAATTTGTGATGCCTCTCGCACGGATTGGCAAGAAAAATTGCCTACAGTTCATTGGGCTTATAACACAAGTTTCAAAATTGCTACTGGCCACACTTCTTTCAAGTTGGTTTATGGTCAAGAAGCTCTAATGCCCTTTGAATATATCCTTCCGACTCTTCGTTTCCAACTTGCTACAACACACAATCCACCTGCAGCTCTTAAAGAAAGGGTTTATCAACTTGAACAGTTGGATGAACTTAGGAGAGACGCTTATATTCGTGTTCTTCATGGCCAACAGTTGCAGAAATCGTTGCATGACAAACATCTTAAAGCCAAAACATTCAAAGAAGGCGATTTGATTCTGCTCTATGACTCGCGTTACAAAAATTTTCTGGGCAAGCTAAAATTTCGATGGTTGGGACCGTATCAAATTATTCATGTGGTGCAACCCAGTGTTTTCAAACTGGCAGAGTTAGATGGCACTCCATTACCTACACTGGTTAATGGTTTTCGCATAAAACAATTTCATACAGAAGATACCACAGTTCATTCAGAAGCTCAACCACAAAATTCAGACTCAGAACAAAATGACTAGAAGCATATTTATATTATATTAGTCGCGCAAAAACAAAAGTGGGCATTGCCCATATACATCCGCTACGGGCTGAGCCCTATTTACAAAATCCTACGTTAAAAAGTGCCCCTACTCCAGGTTTGGAGCAGAGGTTATGCGGAGCACATGATAGAGGCAGCTCCTAGGGTCCCAACGGAGATGGATCACCACCTCCATATCATTAGTCAGGGGGTCAGGATGTTCCGCCATCCCGCTGCACCAACGGTCCATTGGTATCCCGCGGTTCTTGCACTTCCACAGATCCAAAGCATTCATACGGCCAGTCACCCATTCTTGGCAGCTGCGCGGCATTGTGCATTCGTTAATGTTAATGAGATCCATCACTGTAAACTGGTGTCTCAGCTTCGACCACTGCTCGTCTTATCTAGCCCCACCGCTTGGAGCTCTGCCGACGTGGACCAATCAAAACATTGCTAACGTGGTTGCAATGCAAGGCCATTTCTAATTCCAGAATCTTTTCTCCCACCGCATATCTAGCCATGGTACCTTCTGACACTTCCTTTTTATGATATCCCACTTCGAGTTGCTTGCATTCATTGTTATTCCTTCCTTTTACGCCCATCTGTCATTATTATTTTGTACCTTCATCAAGCTGTCACATCCTACCGTTCATTCACGTTTCATCTCCACCGTTTCATTTGTTCTTCCTTCACTGTTTGGGGACTTAGCCAAAATTTTGCCTCCCAATCGTCCTTCTCCGATCTGTCGCCATCTAGCACTATCCACGGTTCCCCTTCAACCCTCATCATACCCCTTCGCCATCGCCGTGTGCCCTAAAACCTTTTCGCCTCACTTCGTTTTCGTCTTCCGCTTTCCGCCTTCCGGCTTCTTTCAATCCGCTCTCACGCTTCCTTTCTTTTGCTTCTTCCCATGGCTGCTTCACCAAAATTCCCTACTCTTCGTTATCGCTCCTGTGGATCGCTCTCTTTTGAGTCCGTTATTTTGTCCACTTTACCTTTCGCGATGGTCCTGGGCCGAGAAGTTGCGTAACGCTTACCTTTGTTGTATGAATTCTCCAGCAGAACTCCTCGCCCAAACCGCACCAACTCAGGCAGTTTGTTGCTCACATGGTCAACACCACGGCTGGTTACGCCACCAGAGTCGATCAAACAGATATTCTGCTCACTCCATTTCTTCTTTCTCAGGTATTCCAGTTACCTATTCGCAAGCCTTCTTTATCTTGGGCTGCTTTACAGGAACATGATGTTACCAAGTATGGCCAACTTCCTTATCAGGCCAACACTCATCGCCTCACGAACATTGCCAAATCCCAAGATACTTTTGTCAAATTTATGTGGCGGAAGTTCTATGGGTATTCCATCAAGAACACCCACATCAATAAGCAGTTTTTCAACATTGTTATTTTGGCCATCCACTCCACCCATTCTATTGATTGGCCTCAAATTTTATTCCTCCGCCTCCTTCATGAAATTGATCGCATCCGAGCAACCCCTTCTTCGGGCCTTGAATCTGCCATGGGTGCTCATCTGCAGGCCATCCTCCGTCATTGTCTCCCCCTCCCCAGTCAAGGTTCGCCAACCCACCAGAACATGGTCTCTCAAGCTTCCACCAGACCACCCTCCAATGTCATTCCCGTTGTCCAAGAACTTCATGATGAGACTTCCCAACCTCGTCCTTCCCCTCCTCCTCATCGTCCTCCAAACCAAGAACCTCGGCTATACCCGCTCTCCTCCTCATCCACCAAACCGCATTCTCAGATGTTTCACAGCATCCCAAATTCAACGCATAAACGCGGTTTTAGCACACCCGGCCATCAAGACAAGCTTTTTACCGGGCATTCAACAAGATGTCCATATTTGCCATGCTCAAGCTTCAAGACTCTCAGAAACTTTCATGAATGGCATTCAAACTTACATGGAGGCTAAATGACGACTTCATTGTGGGATTTCCGTGACAAAGAACCGCCAAAGTTCAATCTCTCAAGACATTCTTCAACAAAAGCACGAGGCTTTCTTTACAGCCCGCGGAATCATTCAAGGCGAACAAGAAAGAACTAGCCCGCCACTGATCAATAGGCTCAATTACAGCCAACTATTCAAGAATTGTTGGCCACCATCAAGGACAAGGATAAACTCCTTGTCGACCTCCAAAACCATGTACACCCGAGCTCTCTCGTAATTACAACAAATAGCTCCAAGAACTTGATGAGCCGCAATGCGCAGATCATTTCTAGAAGACCAATTACCACGCTTACAAAATCGTCAGGCCTCTACAAGCTCAACTCACGTAAGCTCGGCGTAAGATAATTGATGATACGTAAATTGCCACTCTTCGACTTCAAAGCTCCACTCAAGTGCTTCTTCATCTTCAAAGCCACGTTTGCCACGTATGTTCCGCGGATCGGGCCCCGCCTCCCTCGGGCCGACAAAGATAATCGATCCACGATTTGAGCATCAACTCCAACAAGTTGTTAAATCATGGAAGAAGCAAAATCAAACCGAGACGATATTGATCTTGCTCTCCGTGATACCACAGACTTTTCCACCCCTTCCAAATATTCGATTACGCCGCGGGCCCGACGCCATCTTTTTATTCCGGCGGTATTCGGCGCGAAGGCGCTTTTAATGAGCCCCTTTGACAGCCGGATTTTCTCCGTGATTCGGCCGGACCTTTCCGCTGAAGACAAAGGCTTACTTCCAGGCCCTATTAGTCTTTGGTCAACTCCATCAGGCGGATCCCGATTTTATCATCTTCCCGGTTGTCCGAAATTTCTATGGCTTATGTTCTTCATGATTTTTATCTGGCTGACATACACGATAAGTTCTTAGATGGGCCCCATCGAATTTTTCAAGGCGACCCTCATGCTCACTGGTTGTTATTACAAACCAATCAAGATTTACGTGGATCCTGCTAAAGCCAACACTCTAAGCACTCAGTACATGCCTGATCTTGCTCATCACCTCCCTTTGTGGCAAGCAGAGACGCTCGAACAGGTACGGAAGAATTTAGCTCACGCTGAAGATCTCCCGTTTGCACAAATTTACTTACAAAGACTGGTGGCTACAACACGCCAAGGCGTTTTTTCTCGACAAATGACTATACCCACGGTTGGGTTTCACCTCCGCTTATACCATGCAAAGCTCGATTGGGATCATGGTGCAAAGGTTTTGATGCACCTTGTTCGGCGACGTGTGGAGCAGCCCAATAGCCCACGCCCACGTGCAATGCACCAATCTTCGATATGCTTCCTTGGGTGCACCCCCACGCCCCGATATATCTCATTCTGATTGGCTTTCCCTTTGGACTAAGGTCATGGAAGGCCACAGAGGACTCCTCCTCGATCTCCACCGATCTTCGATGGGATCCACGTTTGTTCGGCCGCTTCTACTTGGGAGAATGGCGCTACCTTGGAGCACACCGAAAATTGATCTATATCCCTAATGAGGCGAGGTTGTGACGCCTTACTCACGCCGCCTCGTGTCTTGATCTCTTTTTGAGCTGCCGCCACCTCCCGGATCCATCCGCTTCACCGCCAAGCGTGTTTTTTGTGCTGCTTTAAAGTGCCTTCTTTGAGTTCTCTTGCCGAAAAGCGCCCTATCTATTATTGCAACCCGACGAATGCCAGTGGTTTTCGGGCCTTGACGCCTTCTCATGGAATGCCGGTTTGTCCCTCGCGGGAAGCACACCGGGCCCTTGAAGATATGGTGCACTCCGGGTTTCTCATTGACGCTCATCCAGCAATAGGTCTCAACGCTCCTGAAGCTCTCACGGCACGACAAGACCTCATTGCCAACTATCACTCTGGCGACCGCCCTCATACACTTTGAAGTTGCTGGGTTTCCACCACCAGAGACTGTTCCCCCTTTTCTCACCCCTGAGTGTCGTTTGGTGGGGGGGAGTGTTAGTCCCAGACGCCCGGGTACAGACTATTCATGCACACCTCGCACCAAAGTCAAGGACAAGGCGCCAAAGCCAGTCCAGTCGGGCCATCAAAAGCCCGCCAGAAGACCACGCCAGAAGGCCACGCCCAAGAAGAGGCGAGAAAAGTGGCGACGGGCCGCTGTCGGGCGGATTTTAGGCATTTCAAGAGGCACCGCCAGCATTCTCGCAAATCAGGCCTCCTTCCAGGAGTCGGCACCGAGATCTGATAGAGTGTCTATATTGGGCCAAAGGCCATTGTACTATATATATGAGTAGAGCTAGCATTCGAAGGCTAGATGAGTTTTGGTTCTTGTCTCCATCATTTTCTCTCTCCATTGCGAGAGCTCATGTATTCTGATTGATATCAAGAAGTTTTCTTCACACACTTGTGTTTCTGTTGTTTTTGTTTTCCCTTTCTTTGTTCTTTTGCAAATCCCACATGACACAGCTCCCGGATTCTCCTGTTTGATCCACGGGTCCTCACAGAGGGCGGTCTTGCAGGAGTTTCCCCGAACCCAGACCCCAAACAGATAGGGTCACTACGATTCTAGACAATTTTGCAACAGACGGAGAAAATTGTGGCAGCTTCTATTGAAAAAATATATTACATTTAGTTCTTCAAAGGGCAGTTTTAGCCAAATTGATCCCATGTACTGTCTATCCCTTAAACCTGGTGTAGGCTTGAATCCTACTATAAAAGTGGAGGCCAGGTCTGGCTTTCTGATCGTTGTACCTGGTGAGATTAATTTTTTTAATGCTATGCTCTATTGTAGAATTATGAAACCATGGTTATTTCAGCACCTTGGTTGTCAAATTAAAGCTTGCAATGTCTTTTCTTTCACATGGCCATACAAGACGCAAGTACTAGATTAAATTGTATATCTCTGCAAAAATATTTACAGTTAACAGTTTTAATTGTCCTTGCATCCTACCACATCAAACATAAACATTCCCCTTCTGCATGTACATTGCAACAAGCCTTAGGTGTCCAAGTTCAAGAAAAGGATATTGGAAAACAAGTGTTTTAATTATCAATGGCCCAAAACTACTCCATGCAAATGTAACGAACTTACCAAAAACAACCCTTCTACAATTCATTATATAGTTATCATAAAATAGATCACACCTTAGAAAATCAAAATTGTATCTCTCTATTCACCGGCGTCCTTCACAATCACATTATAAGCTTTTGAAGCCTTAATTACGCGACAACCTCAAAATGGCACTATTCTCTATCAACAAGAAATGTAATTGTATTTTTCATGCTACAATGTTGGAAGGTATGCAATCATGAGCATTTTTTTAAGAATAATATTGTCCATCAAGCTTATCCATTTATGTTTTTACAAAGAACATATATGTGATCGACCTTTACATCTACCGACATTTTGCATATTAAAGTATAATATTTCATAGCATTGTTATCAATAAAAAACATTGATGTTAGAACATGTATGAGATGGCTGAAGGGCGCTGGTGATGGCGCCTAGGGTTTCAGCCCCGTTCGTTTGCACATAACGTTTGATTCCCATGTCAGATTTTAGTGATTCTAGGCTCGTTGGAAAGCTCGTAGCGTGCTCTTTCCGTGATATAAAGTTTGTATGATGATCAGACTGTTTTGGCAGCGGATAGTCATCTGATAGCTCCGGCCCTTTATTGGCGGTGTTAGGGTTTTGCTGCAATCTTCTTTTTGCCATAACTCCTGCATTTGGTGGCAGTTTTAGGCGTGCTTGGGCTCTTTGGAAAGCTTGTGCAGTGCTATTTCCTGTGGTACTTGAATTTTTCAGAAGTTACTTGTTTGTGGGGGACTGTAGAGCTCTAGAATCTCGGCCCCCTTTTAGTGGAGATGGCAAAAGCAACTCGTAGTCCTTCCAAGTCCTCCTCTGGTAGTCCTAACGGAATACAGGGCAATGGTGGAAGGGAACATGCCTTATATTCTCCAAAGATCAGTGTTCGAGATGCCCACAAACTGGCTCGTGAAGGTGCCCCTTCTTCTCCTAAGAGTTTGGTATCATCCGTGGTAGTTGGATCTGAGGGGCAGGAGAGGCAAGCTTCTGTGCACCTCAATCCACTGGCATTGCCGCATGCTCCTATTTCTTCCAGTAGCATATGTGTACCTAGTTCAACTGAGGCGCTAGCTTTCGCCTCTCCTCAGACGCCTTTTGTTAGTCCAAATACACCGACCCTATGCCTCATGATTCTAGAGGCGTTGTGGTACTGTGTGACCCGGAAAGCTCCTCCTGAAAAGGTGGTACTTCCAAATGCACCTCCAACACATGTTGGAAGTTCGTCAGAATAAATGAGATTAGCAGCTCCTGCTCAAAAGAATGTGACACAGCTTGCATCCCCAACACATGTTGAGAGTCTCTCACGTGAAGGAGGCTCTTCTCGACAAAAAGAACACCGAACGCATGTTGAGGTTCCTCAGTGAGGAGTTTCCCCCTCTTCCCCTAATAAGCCTAGGATACCTTTTTTTTCTTCCACTCCACCTGCCTCGACCTCTACACCATGGAGGTCTTCTCACACAGTGGCAAGGGTTACATGTGTCCGCTTTCTAAGTGGCTATGCAAAGGTGTGTCATCTCCAGCCCACGCCACTGCAGTCTCAGAGGCCATTGCCACCATGGTGGACAATAATAAGAAAGAAGTTGCATCCTATCTTCGCCAGCTTGGCCAAGCAGATTCCATGGATATTTTGTTACCACCAGCTGAAATTTTTATGAGGTTCGTGAGTGCAGGTCAACTTTTTTGCGCTTGGGGGCCCCCTGTGGTGCAGATGGGCCATGAGACTCACCGCCATCATGTGGAGCAATTAGTTGCATGCTCGTTGTTTGTTACTTCACCGCTCCTTCTTGGATTTGAAGCGATTGGATCTTGGTTATCCGGGCATCCGCGACAAATTAGGGCTTCTGGCGACGTCGCCGATCAAGCTCGTGGGCAAAGATCAGCGTTGTTTTCTCCTAATGTTTGAGTCCCCTGAGCCGGTGGCTCAACTCATAGAACGAGGTGTTGATCCTTTGTGGAAACATTTCTTGTTGTATCAGTGTCAAGATATATGTGATATCGAGATCACCATCTTGCTAGACGGCGTAAGCAAATGACTCAAAGACTCAAGACATTGGTGCCTGAGAAAGTCTTCGAAATCAACAGAGTCAAGACCTTATCAAGATCGAAAGCACCGACCTAACTAAGTAACGACTGTTATTAGTGGGCGGTAGGTGAACGGCTAATACTATTCTTAGTATCACCGTTTTGTTTATATCATTGTACTTCGTGTATCTCACACAGCATTGAATACAATTCCAATTTGCCTTTGTTTTGGGAGCTTGCGCTCTCGGATATTGGTGTGCATCCCCTTCTCTCCCTTTCTTGGTGCAACCTTGACATGGTATCAGAGCACTAGGTGTGCTGAGATTGATTCAAGATCAACACAGCAATGGAGAAGGATGCAAGTTTCAACCAGATTACCTTCCCTGGCGGTCATGCGATTCAAATCTTTTTGGCATGTGTTTCCAAAGAATGGAAAAGTTTTAATGATCTTCATTCTCAAAGATGAAGGAGTTTGGGGAATTGTCAATGGCCAAGAACCTGCACCGGATGCCAAGAATATTGCTGATTTGCATGCTTGGCAGCGCCGAGATGACAAGGCGATGGCATATATCAGGCTCTCCTTAGCTGACTCTATCCTTGATGAGTTCCAGCAGGAGAATAGCCACGATTTGTGGCATGCTCTCATTGAGAAGCATGACCAAAAGACCCATAAGATTGGGCACTTGTATGCAGAGGTGATGGATATGTGCTGGGACGAGACTGTTGAAAGTCTTGACGAGTTCTCGGATCACATGAAGCACACCTTCCAGCAGATTGAAGCTTTTGAAGAAGAGCATCAGATCTCACAATCGATGCAACTATTTTTCTTCCTCAGATCATTACCTAATGCATTTTATTCTTTGTGCAGCAGCTTCATGCAAGACAAAGAAATGGACTTCCATCAAGCAATCACTCTTATTAAGGAGGAGATCATGATGAGGCAAGATGCAGGTAAAGATGATCATGCCACTCTCTTTGCAGCAGGGCATTCAAAGACTCAATCTACCCTAAATGGGGATGAGCACGATGAGGAGGAGAAGCACATTGGCAGCAGATTATCTCTTCCTATCAAGCATGAAGTAGTGGACTTAGATCCTTCTACTTTCTGGATATCGACGATGCGAGAGCACCCAATAAATGGATGCCAATTTCTCGATATTCCAAAGACCTTCCAAGCAAGGATTAATAGATACCTCACCATTGAGCTAGGATATCTTGATGTGGCCTTCCTCTCCCCCATTGCAATGTAGCAAAGTGGCATTCATTTACGATACTTTTTGGCGTTTATGCAAGGAAGCACTCGTGTTCTAACACTTGGTCGGGCTTGATTTTTTACGTTGGGATTACGTAAATTTACAAAGACTTCCAACACTTCCAAAGACCTGTTATGGCACTCAACTCTTTTCTGTTTCTAGATCAAGGAGGAGATCTTAATTCACTTGATTGTGAAGGAGTTGAATATGCATCATATATGATCATGATTCCAAATCAAGGAGGAGCAGTTGACTCTTTACTTCTAGCAACACTTGATCAAGGTCAAGCGAAGGTACTAAGGTTTGATTTTCATGGAGAATTTCGACCTAGCATTGTTGGAGTAGCTGCATTTATGGTTGTTGAATCCATAAGTCTTAACGAAGTAATCATATCTGATGCTTCTATTGCCCATATCGAGGCTCTGCATGGAAATAATTTTCATGTTCCTCTTGGCAAAACAATTGTGGATATCAAAGACAAACTCTATCGACTTATTGTTCCTGATACAGTGGTTGATCAGCAGGTCTATTTACCTATCAGAGAGAATAGAGCTGATCTCTTCATGCAAACTTGGTTTTCGAGCTTTTAGGATGACCCCGATTAGTTTTACAGTTTGACCGAAATTCAGATCTTATCTCCAGGAGGAGGAGGCTGAGCATGGAGATGGCGATCTCTCATCAAGGAGGAGTGTCAAGATATATGTGATATCGAGATCACCATCTTGCTAGACGCAAGGTATAAAGTGATTCTCAATTTTCAAAGACGTTGCAGGCCGAAAGTGCCGAATCGAGCAGAGTCGACCTTTATCAAGATCGAAAGCATCGACCTAACTAAGTAACAGCTGTTATTAGTGGGCGGTAGGTGAATGGCTAATACTATTCTTAGTATCACCGTTTTGTTTATATCATTGTACTTCGTGTATCTCACACATCATTGAATACAATTCCAATTTGCCTTTGTTTTGGGAGCTTGCGCTCTCGGATATTGGTGTGCATCCCCTTCTCTCCCTTTCTTGGTGCAACCTTGACAATCAGCAATATGTTCCTAGCTCTTTTCCAGGTAAGCCAGATGCCTTGCGTGCTCCATTCTGGATTGCTATTGAAGATTTTCCTCCAGAATTTCAAGATTCTGAGTTCATTTCTGCTATTGTTAGTGAGATTGGACTTCATTTGCAACATGCTATAACCAATGTCATTACTAAGATTTGTGTAGCACACCCTATTCATCGTGATCTGCCTCAGACAATTGTTGTTCAAAGTGGGCTCATGTTCTTTCCATTCAAGCTACGTTTGTTAAATGGCCCAGAGCTAGCTCTCATGTTCCCTGAGGCCCCTCTCTTTGCTCAATTTCGTAAGTCTTACCAGCAGGCTCCTCCGGTTGCCTCTGCTACAAATCCTACTCCTAGCTCTGCTCCTTCTTCAATGGATGTCTCTTATCCCCCTATGACTTCTTCTACATCTATTCCAGCTGCTGGTCCCGCGCCTCTGCTGCTGGATCAACAGAGGCAAAGGTTGGATGAGATTCAGAGGTCGCAAGAGCAGGTGGAAGCAGCTCGTGGGCAGTACATGGATATTGATCGTCGTGGTGCCCACCCTCCACCTAAACATCCACCGACTCTTCATCAACCTCGAAAGTCAGCTAAGGGTTCTAACACCTCTGCATCTCAGCTCTCCTCTGGACTTGCTATACGTGATTCTGATCCTTCTGCTGCGTGTGGTCGCTTTGCTCCACTTCAGTGGGCTGATTTGGCTGAAGATAATACTGTCTTGTCGAAGGACCAACTTACATCTTCAAACTCTCCTGAGATTCCGGTAGTCATATCGGATTTGACGCCATTACAAGTTGAATCAGGTTAGACTCTTAAGCAGAGCCTTATCTCCTTTTACTTATCTAGTATGGACTTATTCTTGCTCATTAATAAACTTTTTGTTCGTCCTTCAAAAAAAAAAAAAAAAACAATAAAAAGCATTCCATAGTTTAGAAGTAGTTGACAAGTTCATTGTCAACAGAAATATGATGGCATAGTAGCACATAAATTTGTGTAGCATACCAAATCAACACAAAATATGCAATAATGCCCCTCATGCCCACACTCACATTCACACCTTCCTTCCTCTTTAGGATCATGTTAAGCACAAAAATTGCCACATTCTTTCTTCTAGCCAACTATCACATCACCATCCTTTCAAATTGTAGTAAAGCCCGGCAACGCCGGGCACCATAACCAGTCATTTTGAAACCTCCTTCCTTCTGGAACCCTAAAACATTGGATCGATTTCGAAAGCCTGGCTTCTTCAAATGAATGAGCCGATAGCTGCCACATCCGATTAACCCAAATAAACCTAGAAAGAAGGCTTCAACATCCTCTGCTTTGCCAGAATCGATTAAACCCAAAACAACCAGGAAGAATGCTTTAGTGACCTCTGCTTTGCCACAACCGATTAATCTAAGAAAACCCCAGAAAGAATGCTTCGATGATTATCTGCTGCACAGATTTAGGGTAAGGTTTAAGGCAAGATTTAAACTCCATCGATTTATTCTCACAAATAATGATACTCAGGATCATTATGGCAAGCAGTGTTGCCATTTCACAGAGAAGAGTGGAGGTTAACCAAAAGGAATGGGCATGAAAGGGAAAATACAAAAAATTAGCTGGAAAGAAAAAAAGTTTGCCAAAACTCATGCTGCTCACGCCGAAAAAATGTGCACATTGGCATGAGCTAAAATCCCCAAAAACTTTTTAAGTAGATACAAAAGTTTAAATTTATGTTGTGCTTTTGATGGTGAGGCAAAGCTTGAAATCCAATAAAAAATACAACAATCTTTCCTACACATGGTAGAGTTAATGATGGGCATGCATATGTACATTTCCAAACGTTGGAGATTTGAGATGTTCATGGATGAAATGACTTCAAAGCCGTCTTTTATATTTTTACACATTAATGTCTGCACACATAGTGCATTGCAAAGATGAACCTCCCTCCATCCCAACAATCTCCGTTATCTTTTCATGTTTAATCTCTTTATATACTATAGAATGCATAACTTCCTTCTATGATTTGCAAAAAGTTAACATCATAATTAATTCACATTTAATAATTTCCCGTAAGTAAAAACATCTATCATTTTCTTCTCTCATATGTATTTTTTGGGTTGCCCCTAGGGGGGCAAGCCCTTGTGAGTGTAGGCATATTCCAAGTATATGCTAGTATATGCCAGGAATATGCCAATGACTGCTCCAAACTTGCTATAGGGTGTAAACTGGCGGTTGTCGTTGTTCTTGGGCATCCATCTCGAAACCGGCTAACCGATGCTACGAGGAGATGGCAGCAAGTTGGGAATTCTAAGGAGGATGCTGAATCGGGGCACTAGATGGAAACCCCCCGAAAGAACAAACCCGGCCTGAGGAGAGAGCTGAAGAATCTAAGGTAGAGATATATGCAATGTGTGAACGTGACTGATGAGGCTTTGCAAGCCGTGGAAAAGTCTTGCAAATTCTTAGAAACACTATAGTTGTTCAGCTTCCAGAAATTTACAGACAGGCATTGCACGGTTTTGAAGTAATTCATTTGGAATGGATTTGACACATTTTAGTGGTTCTTTATTGAGTGAGCTAGTATTGAAGTACTGCCAAAAGATTGGGGACGATAGATTAGCAGAAATAGGGAAAGGATGTCTAGAGCTAGAAACACTACTTCTAGTGGATTGTTCTAGCATTGGGGACGCGTCAATCTGCAGTATAGCTTGTGGTTCAAAGAAGCTCAAAAGACTTCATATATGCCGTTGTTACCAGGTTTGGATTCTTTTTGGACCCTCATGCAGGTTCACTTTAGAATAAAGAGTGCCTCAGTTGTGTAAGTTTGCATGTGCGTGAATCCATCATGGCTCATGTCCTGCATTATTGGAAGGGCAATAGAACAACAAACTGTGGGTTTTCTGGCAATAGAATAGTTAACGGTGAGTTCTTTAGGTCCAACAATTTTGAAATTGTTTAATCACCAACTTCAAAAGAAGCTTTCTATACAGTGCAAAGAACTTTTCTGTGTTGGATCTTAGTGTTGGATCTCATTATTATGTATACATGTGTTACACAAGAGATTTTGTGTGATAATTCAAACTGGGCACTCAGCTATGAATGGATGAGAGACAGATTGCAGCTTGCATGGTGGAGTTTGTTTTTGGAGTTCATGTACCAGCCATATAATGCAACATGGTTAGGAAAGGATTGTTGTTGATAGGCACTGATGGTCTTTAAAGCAACTGAGGCCTCTTTAGCTACTCGTTAAGCATTTATCAAGGTTTCTTCAGTAACTCATTAAGCATTCATCCTTTATGAGTTTCTTTGAAATTCTTAAGTTTTTACTCTTATTAGTCAATTCGTCATGGATTGAAAAACATGGAGAAAAGTTCATTCCAACTTGCAAACAAATGACAAGTAGTTATTCCCAATAAACCTAGCAGTTTTTAAAAAGAATCAGATTTTTGGACATATGCATAGTGTAGAAGTGCACCTATTTTATCATTGAAGTTCACTCAGAGAGCAGTTTGCACAACCTATTTCTAAGGTTCCTTTTCTTTATGCAGATTGGAGACAAGGGTCTCATTGCAGTTGGGCAACATTGTCAAAGGCTAATAGATTTGAGTCTTCGCTTTTTGTGACAGGTGCAAATCTGATAGAATGTTAGTATGAAATTTAACAAATTTACCAAACAATTGTGTGGATTCTCTTCCAGGGTAGGTTGTGAAGCTCTAATTGCAATTGGACTAGGTTGTGAGTTACTGTCACAGTTAAATGTTAGTGGCTACCAGAGGATTGGAGATGCTGGGATTTTAGCAATTGCAAATGGTTGTCCAGGCTTGTCCCAGTTGGATATAAGTGTTTGTAAGGTTTGTTTATCATTCCTTGTATTTGATCTACACAATTTGTTCTCTCCTTTGTTGAACCCAGTATGATCATGATGTACTAAACTTGAATGTTGCAATATGGTCTACTGTGTTTCTGTGACTGCAGCTGGAGTTGCTACAATTGTGACAAGCTGTATTGGTATTAAGAGAGTCATGGTAGAAAAAAGTAAAGTGAGTTCGCGAACAAGACGAAGGGTTGCATCAGTTATTAGAAAGCTTTTCTTAGATTGTGGTGATACGTAATTATTTAAATTAATAATATCCTGAAAGGTCTCGGGGTGTGGTTTATGGGCATGCATGGCATGCATTTAATAAATGCAATTCTTGTATTATAAAAAGGCGTTCTGGCTTCAGGCCAAATCAAATAGGCATTTGACATTTATTGAGTGAGCTAGTATTGAAGTACTGCCAAAAGATTGGGGACGATGGATTAGCAGAAATAGGGAAAGGATGTCCAGAGCTAGAAACACTACTTCTAGTGGATTGTTAGCATTGGGGATGCGTCAATATGCAGTATAGCTTGTGGTTCAAAGAAGCTCAAAAAGACTTTACATACGACGTTGTTACTAGGTTTGGATTCTTTTTGGACCCTCATGCAGGTTCACTTTAGAATAGAAAGTGCCTCTGTTGTGTGAGTTTGCATGTGCGTGAATCCATCATGGCTCATGTCGTGCATTATTGGAAGGGCAATAGAACAATAAACTGTGGGTTTCTGGCAATAGAATAGTTAACGGTGAGTTCTTTAGGCCCAACAATTTTGATATTGTTTAATCACCAGCTTCGAAAGAACCTTTCTATACAGTGCAAAGAACTTTTCCGTGTTGGATCTCAGTGTTGGATCTCATTATTATGTATACATGTGTAACACAAGAGATTTTGTGTGATAATTCAAACTGGGCACTCACCTATAAATGGATGAGAGACAGATTGCAGCTTGCATGGTGGAGTTTGTTTTTGGAATTCATGTACCAGCCATATAATGCAACATGGTTAGGAAAGAATTGCTGTTGATAGGCATTGATGGTCTTTAAAGCAACTGAGGCCTCTTTAGCTACTCGTTAAGCATTTGTCAAGGTTTCTTCAGTTACTCATTAAGCATTCACCCTTTATGAGTTTCTTTGAAATTCTTAAGTGTTTACTCTTATTAGTCAATTCGTTATGGATTGAAAAACATGGAGAAAAGTTCATTCCAACTTGCAAACAAATGACAAGTAGTTATTCCCAATAAACCTAGCAATTTTTAAAAAGAATCAGATTTTTGGACATATGCATAGTGTAGAAGTGCATCTATTTTATCATTGAAGTTCACTCAGAGAGCAGTTTGCACAACCTATTTCTAAGGTTCCTTTTCTTTATGTAGGTTGGAGACAAGGGTCTCATTGCAGTTGGGCAGCATTGTCAAAGGCTGACAGATTTGAGTCTTCGCTTTTGTGACAGGTGCAAATCTGATAGAATGTTAGTATGAAATTTAACATATTTAATGTGTTACCAAACAATTGTGTGGATTCTCTTCCAGGGTAGGCGATGAAGCTCTAATTGTAATTGGACTAGGTTGTGAGTTACTGTCACAGTTAAATGTTAGTGGCTGCCAGAGGATTGGAGGTGCTGAGATTTTAGCAATTGCAAATGGTTGCCCAGGCTTGTCCCAGCTGGATATAAGTGTTTGTAAGGTTTGTTTATCATTCCTTGTATTTGATCTGCACAATTTGTTCTCTCCTTTGTTGAACCAAGTATGATCGTGATCTTTGTGAATCTGCGTTGCACAACAGAATGTTGGTGACAAGGGGCTAGCAATACTAGCCAAAGGATGCCGACAATTAAAAGAAATTATTTTGTCACACTGCAGAAGAATAACTGATGTTGGATTAGCATCATTGGTTAAGAGTTGTACTAAACTTGAATGTTGCAATATGGTCTATTGTGCTTCTGTGACTGTAGCTAGAGTTGCTACAGTTGTGACAGGCTGTATTGGTATTAAGAGAGTCATGGTAGAAAAAAGTAAAGTGAGTTTGCAAACAAGACGAAGAGCTGCATTCGTTCTTACGGAGCTTTGATTGTGGTGATATGTAATTATTTAAGTTAATAATATCCTAAAAGGTCTTGGGGTGTGGTTTATGGGCATGCATTTAATAAATGCGATTGTTGTATTATAAAAAGTTGTTCTGGCTTCAGGCCAAATCAAATAGGCATTTGACATATACATTAGTGGGCTTGAGCTTGATATAGCACCATGTTATGATTATATAGATGGAGGCTTCAATGCATTGACTTTGAATAATATTGAAAAATTCAAGAGATTGTTTGCTTGAGAATGGTAGCCATTCCAGAAATTTTTAAGCCGATACAGTTTAAAGCTCTTCCTTTTAGCGAGGTTATACTTTGGCTTATAGGCGTGAATTTATCAGCCTTAAAATCTGTTTTTTGGGTTGCCCCTAAGGGGGCAAACTTTCGTTTATGTGGGTTTGTGGCATATTCTAGGTATATGCTAGTATATGCTCAGAATATGCCAATAACTGCTCCAAACCCATTATTGGCTGTAAACTGGCGGTGGCTTCTGTTAGCTCTTCTACTGAGAAAAAGGCTTCCCCAAGTAATAAGGATTATAAATTGCCACTGGACAAACTCTGTGGATTTTGATTTATAGATACTCCCAGGTCTTCAAACTCTACAACATCGCCATCATCTCTTGAACCAAAAGATCCAGCCGAAAAGAACAACACATTTAAAACAGAAGTTATCAGTGCTATTCACACCAATAAAACTAAACCTGCACAAATGGAGACCACACCAATTGAACTTATTTCAAAGCTGTGTAGATGAAGAAGAAAACGTTCTGCTCTACTTTTTTGATGAGAATGGGGAGCACTTTGGACTATCTGATGGACCTTTGCCACCTCTAGCCTTAGGTGGCATTCTTCTTGATCAATTATATGTTACCAACGTGAAACAACTAAATGCTATTTTGTTTAAGCCAGATGCACAATTTCTGAACTGATTTGGCAGCACTGCAAAACATCACATGTTTAAAACAAGATGATGGAGAAAGGAAGGTAATGAGCCCCAAAAACCACCTTTATAGTCTTCCAGGGCCAACAAATGTCAGAGGACCTGGTTGTTGTCTGTAGAAAAATGTTCCAATATAGAGTAGTTCGGGAATAAGATGATAAATGTAGTTATTAAATATGAATAAAACACTATGCGTGAGGAATAGAATAGAATAGAATAGAATAGAATAGAATAGAATAGAATAGAATAGATTTTTTAACGTCCACGAAGACCAAGGGGCCATGGGACCTATACGATGACCTAATACAACCATTATTAGTAAGATGAAAAACCCCTGCCTCGAAAGGTTTTCAAGGAAAAAACATCATCTCGAAACTAGCTAATCGGAGAGGCCACTGCATAGCGGATCGGTTTCACGCCATGGCTGCCCAGAGAGCATCGGTTTCACAGCACATGCTTACAACATGATTTCTGACTACTGGCAAGATTTTTGGTAGACATCATAAGGCATCTTCGAGCAACAGCTTAGCATCAGCAATTTCAATTTGGCAGCTTCAGTCATACCGGATTTTCACCACACCGCTCTATGCTCACGGGCAAACAGTTTTGATTTTCAATAGCTTGGAGGCAACTTTGTTTTGTGCTTGCCCATCTTCTTGTAGCACTGGATTATACAGTCTTGATTTCTAAAAGCTTGGAGCTCCCTTTGTTTTATGCTTGCTCTCATCTTCCTGTAACCCCCATGGTTCGACATCACCCATCTTCCTTGGCAGCACGCTCATAGGGTCTGGAGTGGGCAGACACATTGGTTGCTACCGGATCCACGGCCATCTATTCTCGCCCATCTATTCTGTACCTAGTTTCCTGCCCGAGGGGTTCTCCTTGCCTGCATCTGCCTATTCCATATCTATTGTGAGTCTGTCTTGCTTTGCTTTGGTTTGTGCCTCCCTGGAAGAACGGGGTGTTCAGCAAAATAAACCCCTCCAAAGGCACACTCCACTCGCGGCGCGACTCCAGTTTTTGTGCGTTGTGGAGGTCAATGGGTTGCCCATTGGAAGGCCTTTTGATGCGTAGACGTTTTCGTACCATTGTGATAATTATACAAGTGGCAGAATATAGACCACAATAGGGCATTACGAAAGGTCAACAAAATATGACTCTAATACACATGAAACATGCAGTTGTTGATCAAGAAAATATGACTTCGATACATGAAACATGCAGTTGTTGTAAAACACGTATGATATCATATTAGAAATATGAGAATCAAACGGTACATATTTGTTACGTTGCGACCAATTTACTTCTTATATTTTGATTTACAAAAATGGGATCCTTCATGGTGATTTTTGGCACGTGTGGGTGTTGTGGCCAAGGGGGGCCAGAATTGCTCTCGGAAGCTTTTAATCTGATTTACTATATGCAGAACAAAGCAATTGAGTCAAGTGTTATAACATATGACACAGTTATCAATCTTCGTGGCTTAGTTAGGCAACATGAGAAAGCACAAGGCTTGTGCATCAGATGCGGGAAAGAGGCATACAACCGAACACTGTGACATATTCTACACTTATAAGCATTTATAGTAAGGTTGGAAAGTATGACAAGGCTGCCTTTTTGTTTGCAGAACTGTGTGCTAAAGGATTCCCAATGGATGAGATATTGTACCAGTCCATGATTGTTGTGTGTGAGAAAGCTGGACTTATAGCGCATGCAAGACGTTTGCTTCAGGAGCTAAAGAACACAGGCACTCTCTTAAAAAGATATTGCCCTTAGTATTCTTGCAAAGGCTGGCAAGCTTGAGGAAGCTGGAAGGTCAAGAAGGTAAGAAATAAAAGATGGTTTCGTGGTATAAAAAGTGATTTTGCTCTTGGATGAACAAAAGAATATAAAAATATTATTGATACTAAAATGAAGTAGAGAGGACTTTTTCCTGATACAGAAACTGCAACAGCTTTCTTAACAACATATGGTCAGCTTCACCTATTTAGAGAAGCCGAAATTTTTTATAATGAAATGCAGGATAATGATTGCATTTGAAAGGAAGCAACTCACTGGGAGATGCTCAATGTTTATGGTAGTGGTGGTCAAATAAAAGCTGCTGAGGAACTTTTTGACAAATTAAAGATGCAAGAGGGGATCAGGGATAGGTTTGTGGTTCCACGCATCGAAATCTAAATTCCCCGACGATATAAAGTTAAAAATACGTTTTTTTTGAAAAAAAAATGTATTTTACGTAGTTTTTAGTCGCCACGAAAAAAAATTACAGATGCTCACATTGAGATCCTTCAACATATCATTATTGCAAAGATGCTCAAATCATGTGTGAAGTTCTCAAATGGACATGAGTTTGAATCTATGGAGATACTTTGTAATACTAATGTTTGAAATATTTTGACACAATGATTGTCGGGTCTTGACACCCATATTTAATTATCTTCAGTTCGACCTTGATATTGATTCAACCTATTTTGCTACACTATTATCCATTTATATGGCACAATTTCTTGGCAAGAACTTTGAGTTTTGGCCATATTCTTCAACTACAAGTGTTTATGATTACCATTGAGATTATAAAACTTATTTTTCGCGTATACAAATTGTGTAATCTCATTGAAAGCATGTAGCAGCCTTTATACCTTAGGGGATTCATTGTGGGCTGTTGAAGAACCTATTAATCACAATCTTGTAGGCAACTTCATTATTAATGATAACATTGAAGGTACAAAAGCTGAAAATTTGTAGGTGGGTGCAATCCTTTTTGTCCAGAATGTGCTTGTTGCCACCACTGTATTGGCGAATCATCTCATTTGTTTATTTTTGCTTTTGGAAGACTGTTTGAAGCTCACCAAGTATTCAATGGAGTTTTAACACCAGATCAATATACATGGAGTATTCAGTGGATCAAGTATTCAGTGGAGTTTTACCACTTCACCTTCGGCCATGGAAGGCGAAAACTCCGTTCCGTGCTAGTTTTATGTAGGGTTCACCATTTTTCATTTCTGGCTTTCAATCATCTACGACAACCTGTTTGGCATGCCTGGTCCAGGCCCCTTCTTTTTATTCTCAAATTCCAGCCCATTTTATATATGAAAACACTGATCTGTTGCCAGGCTCAAACGCTGCATAGGTACTGCGTAGTTTTACGGATTCAGCCGCTTACCATAGCTGATGCAAAAGCGTCTCATGTGAACGGGCCTTTACTCGTTTGTCTTTTCCACCTCCACCTCCACAAAAGACAAGTTCCACGTACGTAAATAGAGTGCGCAGCCAGTCGCCATCCTAGGATATGGCAGGGCTAAATTATACAGTGAATAGTGAATGAGGTCCATACCTACATTGTGTTTTCTATTCATTCACATATCTTTCAATTAGAATTCTTTTAATGAGGTCCATACTACATTCTGTGTTCTGTTGTTATCTTATCTTATCTTATCTACATTCACATATCTTTCAATTATTAAGCTTTAACTAGCCTATTCTGATGGTGGCTATTTTTTTTTCTCTGGCGAAATGGCTTGGTTCATTTATGCATCGGCCATAGCCATAGCGGCATTGTCTTTCATATTTGGCGCTGCCTTGAAGAAACCAAAACAGGTCCTCCTCATTCCATCCTTGGAATCCAAGCATGTATTTATCACAGGGGCATCTAGCGGTATCGGCCTCGCCATAGCCAAACAAGCTCTTGAAGAGGGCGCATTTGTTAGTTTTTGCGCCAGAAATGAAGAAAAACTCAAGCACGCACTTCTTCAGCTTTCCGAGGATCAGATTCACAGAGCAAAGCTTCTGGTATTTCTTCAAATCCTCATTCTGCAATCTTTTGCCGCCTTGCACAGTTTCTTGATTTTTGTGGTCTTTATTTAGGTTGCAGATGTCAGCGATTATACTTCCATATCTCATGCTGTGCAAGAGGCGAATAACTGGAAACAGATCGACATTCTTGTTTGTAATGCCGGAATCATTAGGGCTGGATATGTAGACGATCTTCCGGTAGAAGATTTGCAAGCGCAAGTAAATACTAATCTTCTCGGCGCTATACATTCTATTCATGCTGCTCTACCTTTTATGAAGGCCAGGCCTAGCAGCAAGGCTGCATCTATTGTGATCATGAGCTCTGCAGCATCTCTGGTATGTAAATTTTTCTTCCCTGTTATTCCTTGCATATGATTTGTGAAAGTTTGAAACAAGCAGGGCATTAAGTTATCTTTGGTATGTTCTTCCCCTTTCTTTCTTACATGTGATTTCTGAAAATTTGAAAAAGATGGGGCAAAGTATTGGGCCAAACTTTCAAAAACCTTCCTTTTTTTTTCTGGCATACAATTTCCGAAATTTCGAAACAGATAAAGGCATATGTTTCTTTTATAATCTGCAGTATCTGTTGTATGGAAATGCCGTCTATACAGCGACTAAATATGCATTAAAAGGGTTGGCAGAATGCCTCAAGCTGGAGCTTCTTCCTTACAATATTCATGTCAATCTAGTTTGCCCAGGATATGTGAAAACGCCTATGCTTGACGAGGGTAAGCATAATAACCTACTGTTTTTTTAATTTGCTAATCTATCTTTCTCCGATCTGGTAGGATCCGAGCGGATTATGCTAAAACCATGTATACCTGGGCCAATTTTTGCAGTGGACAATCGAGGAGAGTTAGAGGTTCTGCTGAAAAAGATGAATTTTTATGATCCAAGCAAAGCAGATACGCCAGAGTATGTAGCAGAATGCACTCTAGATGCTGTCAAATCCGGAGAATTTCTGACAAATACAGGCGATATAACATTTCCACTTGTAGTGATGTCAAGAGGACCAGTGGCATCGAGCTCTATTGTTACAAATCTTAAAGAAGCGTTCTGGTTTCCAAGAATGAGGATTCAGAGCTTCAATGCTACAAAGAGGACCAGAGAAATCATCATGGAGCATTTCCTCAACAAACCTGCCTCAAAGAAATGTTAAGTTTTTCGTAGCGTTCGTATACCAGGTTAACCTGGCAGTGGCAGACTACCTGCTAAATTTAATGTTAGGGCCAATCAGAAAATTCCTTTATGTAAATTTAGAGCCATTAATTTTGATAGAATAGAATAGAATAGGCATGCATGGCCAAAATTTTACCCAACGGATGTGTGGTGAGTTGGTATAGGCTTAATAATGTCAAAAATAAATGTTCATTTCGTCATGGGTTCAAATTTTGCCAGTCATTTATATTTGGAAATTAGTTACTACTAGGGTATACGTCATGGGTTCAAATTTTGCCAGTCATTTATATTTGGAAATTAGTTACTACTAGGGTATACGATGATGATCCTAAATTTTGCCAGTCATTTATATTTGGAAATTAGTTACTACTAGGGGTATACGATGATGATTCTAAGCCTATACATAACAGACATCGTGGCATGGGTTCAAATTTTGCCAGTCACTTATATTTGGAAATTAGTTTACTACTGGGGGTATAACGATGATGATCCTCGACGTGGTAGAACTTAAAAGCCTATACATAACAGACATTGTGGGTGTAAGAATCCAGGGTATCGATGATGATCCTAAGCCTATACATAACAGATTACTGTGGCATGGGTTCAAATTTTGCCGGTCACTTATATTTGGAAATTAGTTACTACTGGGGTATAATGATGATGATCCTCGACGTGGTAGAACTTAAAAGCCTATACATAACGTGACATCGTGGGCCGGTTTATCTTTGGTTATTGTAAAAAGCCCTCCAGGTCCTGGGGATGCCCAAAAATAGGATATAATAGAGTTTTATTGTCTAAAAAAAAAGCCCAAAAATAGGATATAATAGAGTTTTATTGTCTAAAAAAAAAAGATTTCTTGCAATGTGCACTCGCTAATTTATGAATTTATAATAATAAATTTATGAATTTATGAATTTATGAATAATAATTTATGAATTTTGGTAAATTCAATCCTTTCATGGTTTACCATTGGACCATCATACTTTGGGCATAAGCACGCCACACCCTACCACAAAAAGTATTAATAAGGCCCATAAAACTACCTATAAAAGTACCCAACATTTGGTACTTATCACTCATATATAATGCAGTTACATTTTTTTCTTTTCATATTTTGTTTGATCTAATTTCGTTGCAATTGATTTTTATGCTGACACGTGTTGTGTTGTGCTTCAGGCTTTTATTTTCACTCCTGGCATAGGCTATGCTTGACGGAACTGAGGGAGAAATTGGGATTGGAACAGAAACATGCTTTGCTTCCATAAATCCTTTAGAACATTCCAAAAACCAACACAAGATCTCCAATAGCCGGAACACATTTGTGTATAAATATTTCTTGGTCTTTGTCAGCCAGATCCGGGCCCATACCTAAAAAACTCGCCACATTTCGATGGATGCGATATTCCCAAAATTGTATGTGGATTTTATGAGGTAACAAAAATCCGCGGCCTATGGCTAAGGCTTCGCCTCCGGCACGTTCCGGGATTTTTACTCTTCTCGTTCCCTACCTCCATTTTGGGCGGTCCAGAAAATAAGAGCATTCGCTTTGAAGGGGAAGCATGTGAAGAAGAAAATCTTGGTCTTCAACTATTATTTTCACATCATTTGAACTCCCCGTTTCTTCGAACCCTTTGCATCCAATAAACCGGCTTCCTTCCTTCTTTGCCATGCTAAAAAATCCACCCTAAATCTCATAGCCAATCTGCCCCTAAATCTCCATAGTCATTTGAAAAAGTAGCTCCCCCGTTTCTTGCACACATCCTTGAATCCCATATGGCTATGCCTCCACGGAGGGTCTTTTCAACCTTTCTTGAAGACATGCATGTATTGTGGCTCCAGAGACTTCTTAGCCCCCCTCAGAACTTGGAATTGATTCAGCAAGAATTTTTGCAAATATTCTTGCAGACTTCCTCACCCAAAATTGATGCGATACATCCCCGATCAATCTATTATCCAAGCTCGATCACATTCCAAAGGCTCAAACAAGCAACCCTAGGGGATTTTTTCAAGCAAAACCCCAACTGGTTCCCATATCTAGAGCTACAAAACCAGAAACAGGAATAATGAATCCGCATTCCGGCATGCAAAACCGATCCGCAAAGGGCAAAGAACACAGATTAGGCAACTATCACTTCATACAACAAATGCACACTAAAAGATATATCGATTTAGGAAGGGTCAAGTAGAATCAGCCAAAATTTTCTCGAAAAGGGTACAAGATGGTAGCGAGAAAGGCCACAACATGTTCATGTTATAGAGCTTTAGAATAGTCGATCGGTCAATGAGAGAACAGAGTAACACACTCGGTCGACACCCAACCCCCATATACCAACAAAGCCGGGTCGATATTCAACCCCCGATATCATGCAACCTTTGGGTTACGTCAATGGTGGTGCAACTTTTTTTTTTTAATGACCCTAGTGCCAAAGGCTTCTTCCACAATTGAGGTAGACATTTTATGGAAATTGAACTAGGCATTTTATGGAAATTGATTCCTATTGTTCACAACTATCATGCAGGAGAATGTCGCTCCCAGCAATCTACCAAATCTAGAGACCCGCTCCCAGATATTGCAGTCATAGGCCTCTATAGATCTCCCAAAATTGTGCACCCAATCTCCATTCTCCTATACAATATTATGCACACCTAATCTCAATTCTCCTATACAATAATATTGTGTATAAGAGAAAATCTCTCCCGAGGATTTTCCGGGAGATCATTTAGTAGGCTGGGCTTGGCCAAATGGCGGCGCGACGAGCGGCCCAACCTTACAAACGTTTTACCCATCCAGTCCCATTACGTCCCCTTCGCTCTAACAGTGGCCAAATCATCCAACAAGTCCGACTATAAATCCCCATCCAGGAGGTTTTTCGCCAAAAGCCAGGTGCACGCATGGTATTAGTGATGGGTAAGGGCCTGCCAGGTGATTTGTGGCTGATCTGAAGAAAAAAGGATGAGGTTTTGCTCTAAAATCCTCCCCCCAAACGGGGAATCTTCTTTTTCTTCTCCAAAAGACTTTGCCTGCTGCATCAAACCCACCAACACCAATACGCCCGTATCCCAATTGGAGTCCTCTCCTTCCCAATTGGACCCGAGTCATGTATAAAAGTTGTCTGAAGTGGCCCACTTAAAATAATATTCCAAGTGGCCTTCAGACATAGAACAACTAAGTTAAATAGATTTCAATGTTGAGTCATGTGTTAAGCAATGCCATTTGAAGTTATTGGATGTGCCTAGAAAATGGAAGTGCCTATAATGTATGGTTAGCATTACTAGGTCCAATATTTAACTGTTAAAATGGCATTTTCCCTTGGTTAATGAGGTTTTATTTAAATGTTTGCTTTTAAACACACTTCTAACTAATGCAAGCAAATTGAATCACAAAATTTGAACCTCATTTTGACAGCCTTGAAATAACATTATTATCTTCAATATGAGGGCAAAGCATCATGGCTTGAGATATGCTTGAAGATGTGTTTTCACGTTGGTTCCAAGTTGACACAAATCCCCTCTAATGGATTTGAAGAAGAGAAATGTTCATGACCATGGAGCATTATTTATAGGGCTCCTTAAACTACTGAGAGGTTAGATTTCCCCATGCTCAAAACACAGTTCAATTTTTGTATGTTCGGAACTTAGATTCTTTTGATTTAATGCAAAACATCTTTCGTAACGAGTCGTTATGGTCAAAATTCTTCTATCGTTCAGGCACTAAACACAAGACAACAAAGGTTCAAATTTTGCATGTTCTAGCATGTATAGACGAGTTGAGGAAGAGAAACGTTCGCGGCGGCCTTGGCCGCCGCGATAAGTTTCTTGTATTCAATAACTAAGAAGTGTTATATTGGATACATTCATTTTAGCCTTCAATATTATTTTTTTTTGTCTTAATTTTGAATTTTAACATGCTTTTGACTTCTATTTTAGATTTTGAGTTTTGTTTTGAAAAAAAAGGGCAAGAAAACAATACCCAATCCAGAAGCACCTAGTGTAGGTACTTTGGCACGTTCTAAAAGTGGTAGCGCATAACATGCTTATACCCTACCATTTGTGCTCTCTACTTTTGTCTTGCATATGTGTTTGGTGGTTTGGCTATAGTGAATATTTTCTCCATCATCCTCCATATACTCTTTTAATCTTTTTGAGTAATAAAGGTCCACGCGTTCATTAAAAAAAACAATCTCGAGCTAGCAATTACTAGACTAGATATCTACCACAATCAATCCCTTTAGCGATATTACCTTCCCATTACCTGCATCGTTTCTAGCATGGTATCCCATATCCCATCGGTATTAATTTTAACATTAGTCATCTTAAGCTTTGAGTATGTTTAGACCAAGTATGTCATTCAAAAATATATAGTTAATATTGAATTCTAACATCGTGATGAAGGTTAAGCCAAATCGGAACAAATAAAAAAAAAGGATAAAAATTGCAATTTTGTCTTCAATGTAAATGGAGGTACAAATACCTTGTCAACTATTGGATCTTATAAACATCATGTCCATGACCTGATTTAGATACAAATTTAGCATCCTTTTATTTCCAAATTAGAAAATCTTCTTGGCATAAGCCCATTCAATTCCATCCTTGGTTTTGCCACCTATAATAGACAGGTTGACTACTCTTTTACCTTTCAAAGTTATCCAGATAAGATGTTAAGAATAAGGAACTGTTCTCTAACATGCCACATGTCACTATGTCATGCATGTGCAACATCAGCATATGACTATTTAGTCATCTTTCTGTTACAACTCTTTTGATCGAGTTTTTTCTAAATAGTGAAGAGTCCATATTTGGCGCATCTAACCTTTTCTGTGATTTGTCAATCTAGAAATGGTATTAGAGCCGTTCATAGTGATTGCATTAAAGAGATGCCTAGTCAATTTTTTTCCTCGTGTCGAAATTCTTGAAATATTACACTGATCTCATCGAGAATGGTTCTATCGATCTGTTGAGATCATTTTTAGTAAGATTAGCGTCGATTGGCGGGAAGTCCGATTGATTGGCAAAGAAAATGGCAAGGAGGTGAAGCAGTTGATTTTGCAGAGCCAAGGGTGTTGAATCTTGATTCAAGATTTCTTCACAAAGGTCTTTGTTTAAATTTCCGGTCTATTCTTGCATCTTAGGAGAAATTTCTTGATCAAAAATAATGGAAGCTGTTGATCCTTGAAAGCTTCCATCTAATCCAATTCTTGTTGGTACTAGTTATCAAATATGGAAAGATTTCTTCGAAGTTTATCTTGGATTAATTCATCTCAAGAAGGTGCTTAAGACAATTGGAATGTTGATGCTAAAACTAGCAAAAGATGATAAGGCATTAGATCATCTTAAAGCTATGGTGCTATTATGAGACAGCTCATGCTGTATAAAATTTTTAAAGAAGCTTGGGAGTACCTTAGACAATCTTGTACAGTTACTGGTCTAGCCAAGCAATCTTTAGTGAAAGAACAGATGGAGCAGTAATCTTGGATTCGTGTGAAGGTGTTCAAGCTTATCTCTCTAAGTTGAAGACAGTAGGAGGAGAAATTAGTGAGCAGAATTTGTTCTTGTTCTTCGTGATATTAGAGATAATTTTCTCATATTACTGGTTCAATTAAAACTTGCTCACAGAAAGGGGTAAAATGGACATTCAATGGAGTGCAGAATCTCTTAGTTTAGGAAGAATTGGAGCAAGCTCATGAGGTGCAGCAAACTCAGCTTAATCTTGCTCAACTTAATCTTGCTATGTCTGTTACTAGAGGGAAACAGCTGAAGGAAAAGCCTAAAATAAAGAAGGATAAATCTCAAATTACTTGTTAGAAGGGCATTATCACAATCAATGTCCAGATTTCAAAAAGATGGCTCTAGCAAAACTCAACAAAATCAAACTTCTATTTCTTCTATTGCAACTCTATGCTCTTCTTGGACCTCTTTTGAAGATCTTTCTCGACCTTATTCTATTTTATTCAACAATTTAGAAGTAGATTATGAATATTTTGGTTTTTCCATTGAGACTAGTTTCAAGTCCATAAGGCTGAAAAGCTTTCTGATCAGGCTGTAAAATGCATCTTTGTGGGATATTTGGAGAATCATAAAGGGTGGAAGTTGTATAATCCCAGGACAAAGGCTATATTTGTTTTTCGAAGTGTCTAGTTTGTTAAGGATGCAGAATATATGGGATATGATCAAGATGAGCCTTATGTTTTTCAAAAGGAGCTTCTTCATCATTTATTTGCTCATGTCAATTCTGACAATTCTAACAAGATCGCTAACTGGCAAAGAGCGATTGATTACTATAACTTGTTGTCCCTCCTTATGTTATAGTCGCTGAAAAATCAGATGAGCTTTTATTTCTTTCCTTTGATGAAAATATTGGACAAGAGGATGATATTGCAGTTGATTCTCCTTCCCAATCTGATTTGCTACTGGACGAAGCATATTCTTTGCATTTACAGCCTTATGAAGATGTAAATGGCCATTCTCGAATAAGTGCTTGCATTAAAACAGACAAAAGATGCCCATAGCTAGGATTTTCATTCATCTCAGCAGTTTTTCTATAATTATATATAGTGGGTTTTTCCAAAAAAAAAAAAAAAAAACCCACGCTCCACAGAGAATACCGAACTCGCGCATCACCCGTGGACCTACACATCACCAACAAAAAAACCAATAGAGAGAAAACCTCGAAAAGCAAGGGGCTGGTCACGTGCCATATCGATAAAAAAACAACATTTACACCTCGAAAAAAGCAAGGGTTATTCACGGGTGCCAATTTAACAAAAAACAACATTTACAATAATATACACATTAAGGAAGGGTGGGTGGGAGTCAAGGAAGCTGAGAGAGAGAAGAAAACATCAATGAGAAGTCGATGAAGAACCTGCAAAGAAATAGTGATCCCCAATGAACTAGAGCTCGAAAAATGCATGCATGCATGGGGAGAGATGCACGCCGCCCCATTCGAGAATATCGATCCGATGGCATTCGCTAATAACTACTGCATGAAAACGGACAAAAAGCCGTCGACAAAAAGAGAACTTGCTTATTAAAATGGGATCGAGGTCGAAGGTTGAAGGATGACCAAAACATTGACAAGATCGGGGAGAAGAACATGCCACAACATGAAAGAAGACGTCAAATCGGCAAACCAAGCGGGGAGAAGCCTCTTCCCCGCCGCCTCGTATCAAAGACGTAAGGTCAAAGGAACTGCCGAGAGAGGAAAAACACCCATGAGAAGTCGATGAAGAACTTGCAAGAAATAGCGATCCGGAAATGAATCGAGTTCGAGAAAAATGCATGCAATGTATGCATGCATGGAGAGATGATGTAAGCCTATTCGAGAATATCGACCGATGGCTCGGGATCGATGGCATTCTCGAATAAGTGCCCGCATGAAAATGGATAAAAAAAGCTGAGAAAAAGAGAACTTCCTTATCAAAATGAGATCGAGGTCGACCGGGGTTGAAGGATGGCCAAAAAAAGACAAGATCGGGGAAGAACATGCTACAACATGGAGGGAAGACGTCAAAGTGGCAAACTAAGCGAGGAGAAGCCCTCTCACCGGTATCAAAGAAAGAGAGTAAAGGAACCTGTTGAGAGAGGAGAAAACGCCGATGAGAAGTCAATGAAGAACCGCAAGAAATAGCGATCCCCAAATGAAATGAGAAAGAGAAAATGCATGCAATGCATGCATGCATGGGAGAGATGCATGCTAAGCCATTCAAGAATATCAACAGATGGCTCAGATTGATGGCATTCTTCTTTTAGTTTTACTTTCCAATGGTGGTTTAGATGTTATTCCAAATGCCCACTAGAAAGTCTAGGCATTTGGCTGGATTGTCTCCCTTTCTTCGTAACTATGCTTTGATGGCTCTTTATCAAAACATCAAGATCCACAAATCTTTAAAGAAGCCGGTTAAAAAGCATTAGCAGTGGGCTTAGAGGCTATGCAAGCCTAATATTCTATGCTTATAAAACAGGAACATGGGAACTAGTACTAAGGCGATCAAAAGTGAATGCGCTTGGAACTAAATGGGTCTTTCGTGACTAAGTTTAATTCGGATGGTTTACATTTGCCAAAGTACAAAAAAACGGTTAGCAGCCAAAGGTTACACTCAAAAGTATGGATATGATTATACGTATGTTTGCTCATTTGCAAGGATGTATACTATTCGAAATTTGCCATAGTTTTGGTAGCTAGTAAAGGTTGACAATTGTGGCGTATGTATTTAAGAGTGCTTTTTTTAAATGGTGAACTCAAGCAACAAATTTACATGGACCAGCCACACGGGTTTGTTCCCAAAGGCAAAGAAGATTTTGTATCAACTCAAACGGAGACATTTTTGGGTTGAAGCAAGCACCTAGATGCTGGCATGAGAAAATCAATATTTTTCTCGCTATAACATGGTTTTCGAGGTCCCTAACAGATCCTAGCCCCTATTTTAAAGTAAGCCAACATGCACATCATCATACTTACTCTCCGTGATTGATGATGTTATCATTCTAGGGGATGCTAGTGGTCTTATTTCTCAAGTTTAAGTAATAGCTAGGTACCTTGGGATTCACATTTTTTTGGGTGTACAAAACATGTGAGTTCAACTATAGGATTTTTAGACCACTTTATGTAGGGCATACACTTACTATTAGGAGGGTTTTTTCACCACTATTTGAGGTAAACTATATACTTTAGGGGTTAAATTAGCTTTCATAATTCCGTATACCGTGGGGTGTTTTTGGCCACTCCTTGAATGCGAGAGGGCATATCCTCTTTGTTATAAGTGAACCCCTGGGGCTTAACCTTTGAAATTATAAATTTTGGATTTTTTCATTTTGTCTCGGGCTAGAAGTATGGTATGCCTTCCTACTTTATTTCGCCTTTTTTCTACCAAAATATGTAAAGAATCTATTGAAAAGGTTTCATATAGAGAATTGTAAATCTGTGCTAAATCCTTAAGAACCGGGTGATAAGTTCAGTCTTGATCCTGTTGGTTCTGCTTCTGATGTTACTTTATACAGGAACTATTACTCGGCCTATGCATTTGTTGTTGGCCAAGTTATCAAATTTATGCAATCTCCTAATAAGAGTCACTGGCTTGCTGCTAAAAGGATTCTTGCTTATCTTAAGACTACAATGTATGAAGGTCTTGAGTACTCTCAACAACAAATCCAGACTTATTTTTCTTTACAGATGCTGATCATGTTGGTACAGATTATGAGTCTCGACGTTCCACTACATGATTTGCTTCTTTGCTTGGAACAAGCATTACTCATTGGAGTTCGAAGAAGCAAACTTTAGTCAGTTTAAGTACCACGAAAGCTGAGCTTAAGGCATTATCCACTGGAACTCAAGAAATGATGTGGCTGCTTCACTTATTTTGCATTTTGTTCTCATTTTCTAAGGTGAATATTTTTGTGGACAATTCAAGAGCTATAGACTTGATTAAAGATTTTAAATATCATCATTCAACAAAAGCACTTGGATTTTCAAGTCTATTTTAAGGAGCAACTTTAAAATAGCCTTCTTAGATTTTACAAAATTGTATTGTTGCTCGACAACTAGCAGATGGTCTTATTAAACCACTCGTAGGAGCAAAGCTGAGGCAGATGAAGAGTTTCTTTGGTGTCAATAAGCTGTCGCAGGAGCTACAGATGTAACTTCCATTTTCTGTTCATGCTTTTTCTATTACCTTTTTTTTTTCATGTTAGAGCAATGCCCCTTTTTTTTTTTTTGAGGGAGAGAGAGATTTTTATATTATATAATAATAAGAGGTACAATGCTTCATACTCATGGAGGATTACTACAGGAGTAACCTCAATATCTTCATCCTGAATATATCTTACACGAATTTTTGAAAAAAATGCCGTTAGCGCCTGAGGCGCCGTTCTTGGCCGGCTAGGGGGCAGCGGCCGCCCTCCCTCCCGCAAGCCATCACAGCGGATTCATGCAGGGAAATCAGAGCTTTTGGATGCTAGGCAAGGCAGATGGATAGAGTTTTCCTGGAACAGAACAACAGACACAAACCATTACATCCAACACTCTAAAATTAAATCCCCCTTCAAACCCCCTTTGGTTTGGGTGCATATTCACACGGGGGGTGACTCTGGGCAACGAGAGCTGTTGGATAGGCATATTCACCCCTTATTCCTTAATCTACACCGTACACAAAGTTCCTCATTTGTGGGGTATGGATGTATGGAATTTGCTATACTGTATAACAAGATTTGCAAAATACTCTAAGATTTGAGGTAATATACTATATGGTGTTGATTTTAAATGCGTGCAAAACATAATTATAGGGGCTCACGCTTTACGCCACCCCCCCTCGTGTGTGAATATGCACCCAAACCAAAGGGGGTTTGAAGGGGGATTTAATTTTAGAGTGTTGGACGAATGGTTTGTGTGTTAACTAAAATTTTTGGGCCTTCGAGGGCCCAAAGAATTGATGAATGAAGTAGACTCGTTTTAGTTATATTATATGTGTCATATGTGTTGTATTAAAATATATTTGGGCCCTAATTGTAATGATGTCATAGATATGTTTAAATAGGCATTTCTATGATAAAATGTATAATAAGCAAGTAGATCAAAGAATTAAAGTCATTGTGAGGGTGACATTAGAATACAAAGGAACCCTCGAATATTTAGAGAATAATAGTGCATTTGAACTTCATAGCTTGCATCGTAAATGCCATTAAATAGTTCTACATCGGTTCCATATCCTAACTGGTTCCATATCAAGCATAAGTTAAATTCACTATATTTGGAGCCTAAGTACTAATAAAACATCCGGGATTTAAGAAATCGGAATCAACGTGGTGGTGACCAAAAGGGGAAGGAAACCTCTCGGATTTAAGAAATCAGAATCAACGTGGTGGTGACCAAAAGGGGGAAGCAAACCTCTCGCCTATTGAGGTATATCGCAATTGGACCTATATACTTAACTCGATATAATGCAACCAAATTTGTTAGAAACTAGAGACATGCAAACTCATTTGAAGTTAGCACTTGGCCAATAAGTTTATCTATAATGCATCTTTAATATTCTCTCGGCAGCCCAATTTCTCCACAAATTCTAGCATGCATTCTCTTGTAATTTCCACGAAAGCACGGGTGAATTTCTTTGACTTTTCATATGGCTCCCCGGATGCCATGTCTCCTCATTATCTACAAGCACAACAGTTTGCAAATAAAACTTCCTTATAGGGATAAAACTAGAGACATGCAAACTCATTTGAAGTTAGCACTTGGCCAATAAGCGTATCTAATGTATCTTTAATATTCTCCTCGGTAGCTCCAATTTTACGACAAATTCTAGCATGCATTCTCTTGTAATTTCCACACGACCACGGTGAATTTCTTCAGCTTTTCATATGGCTCCCCGGATGCTATGTCTCCTCATTATCTACAAGCACAACAGGTTTGCAAATAAAACTTCCTTATCCGGGATACTAGAGAATATATAAAGAACTTACAGTATGAATGGGTTCTGCAAGAGCCTCCCAATGTTGGTTCAGGTGCTCGCGAATGGCATTCTCATTAACCCGATATCAACTAAAATTGTGAGAAGACCATGAAAATGGCATAAAAATTATGATGTGAAACTAGACTATCACCTCCACCTTCGATCCCCTGGTTGTACTCCCATAAGCAACAAGTGAATATCCTAAACCAACCCCAAGATTGCGGCTAACGCTTGAATCTGTTAGGTCGGCGCTACAAACATTGTATGGAGATGTAGAACTATTAGAGATATGGCTTTCAGGTTCGCAAGTGAATCATGTTCCAATCCAGAAGCACAACTAATATAATTCCATTTGCCATGGCGGCGCTTCCACAACGAATGATCATGCAGTAAAAAGAACCGTTTGATTATCTAGTAAATAAGTCGAGAAACCGTGCCCAATAAGAGATCTTGGAAAATGACTTCGCTCCAATCCCCTCGCTCAGTGAAAAACTAACGGCAATCCCTTAAGACCGCCTTCCCCGCTTGCATCCCCGAAGCTCGGGAAACTAAAACTAAGGGCCGCCAAAGACACGCATCCCCTTCCCTTCCCCGAGCCCCGCCGGGAAAAACCACACACGGTCGATTAACCCTAAACCCTAAAGTATCCTCCTTCGATTAACCCTAAAGTATCCTTCATCGAGCCTTGCATGCTTCCATTGGAGATATCCTCAAAAATCATAGGTGTAACCATTAAAAAAAATGTCATAAAAAATTAATGTGAGCGATCTCGCGACTCTAGAAGTGCGCATTAGTATGTCTTCAAAAAATGACGACTAAATCTTAGCAAAACCATAGGAAAAACGCATAAAAAAAATACAAAAGTAACCCCCTCAAGTTATAATGCTAGATATATTCAAGGCAATTTTGGGCAGCGGTATCCACTAACGTGGTTTCTTTCTTTGGTGCATAAGCATTATGTCTATTGCTCTAGAGTAGAGTAGACATGCCGAAGGGTAAATCCAAAGAGCGAGTTGGAGGTTGGCCTATATAAGGTAAAGAAGGAAAGAAGTCAAGTAAGATTTGAAAAAAGGATTTGATTTTATGTCATACGTAAGTAAAATCTAGTTCTTGGAAAAATCTATTCATGGTCTTTTTTTCTTCCACCATTTCTTTCTAGCGTAAAATGTCTTGTAGATGAATTGGACCCATCAGAAAGATGTTTTTTGAATAGGAGAACCCTTTGATCAAAGACATAATTTCTCGAGATTTGAATTGGAAATGCAAAGACAAATAAAGTTCTATGACTAATAATTTCGCAGGCAAAAGAAAGATTATCTTGCACTCTGTTCTTGGTAATCGCTATGCCAAGAACCCTCATCATGACCAGAATAAGCACTGAAGCTTCACCGGGTTATGCTCAAATATATGTTTGAGTGTTATTCGCACTTTCGGTTCTTGTAATCTGCTATGCCAAGAACCTCATGACGCATTAACTCGACGCTTAACCGTTGTGCTAAAATATATGTTTGAGGAAGCGCCGCCGTGCATCGATGCTTGAGCATCTTTCTATGTGGTTTTGTCATCTGGATATCTGGCCTATGCCTTGTAACCGAGTAAGGTTAGATATTCCTATTCCTCTCCTAAGAAATTTTGAAGTATTCAACTCCGATTCGCCTAAGAAGATTACATCATTCAGAGCCAAAGATGGTTTGTTTTGTATTGTCATTCATCTACTAGTTACCCGGTGGGAAGAGTAATCCGGAGCACATCAAGCATATCGACTATCGAAAGCAATTCATGTGCTTCATGTATATCGTTGTAGAGCATTTAATAAGTTTCGCGCAAAATAGAGAATGAAGATGTTGAGATTACTCCTGTAGTAATTCTTTATGAGCATGAAACATTGTACTTTTGTACTTTTTTATCTATATAATACAAAAATTCTCGTTCAACTTAAAAAAAAAAAAAAATATCTTCATGCTCTACAAGCGAAGCTTATTAGTTCTAGAAACTTATTAGATGCTTATAAGAAGCACACTAATAAAATTGTGTAAGATGTACTTGAAGCTCCCCGTGATTTCTCCCACCCCGTAACGAGATAATGTGCATAATACAAGGGCAAACCATGCAAGGCTCCCCGAAAGAAGAAACCAAGTAGCAAATTTATAAGGATCTTCCAAAGTAATGATAATCGAGAAGAGATATCCATCACCTGCGTTGCAAAGTTAGCTTCATCTATCTATAATAGCTCTAAACCGTAATGATGCTCAAGCATAGCAGTACTAGAGCAAGCACTTCATCAAACGTTTCAAAGATTTGAGCATCCCCAATTAAGCATATCAAGGTTCTTAATGAATTTCGCATAGCAAAGACCAAAAAAAATGAGTTCTTAAAGAATCAAGAAGCTCAGAATTCACTCGCTCAAATGTTTTCAATATTTCAGCAAACCCAATTAAGCATATCAAGACTTAAATTGGTTATGAATTTCTTGGTATAGCAGCATTTCAAGAAAGAAATGAGCGTTAAAGAATCAAGAAGCCTCAGAAAACCATCATACAACCTGTTGACTTTCTACATTCAAACCAATTCTCACTAGTTTTGGAGCTGACCATCTATTAAGAGAACCTGGATAAAAGAAAAAATTGATGCTAAATCTACAAGAAGCTTCTCTCACCAAATTTACGTCTCATCTGCTCCACCTTATAGGCCATATTTTGCCTTTTCAAAGGTGTATATCAAGACAAAAGATTGAATCAAGATCTCCGGACAACTAGTAATAATCTTGCAAGAAAGGGCAAGGATCCGCTTAAATCTGTCTCTTCATCCAAAGGAACATTTGCTCTAAAAAGCAAAGAGCAGAAAGCTACATTAGTGGCATAAGGCAAATTCTGGCAAGACCCACCACAAAACGTCTCCAAGAAATAGCATCAAGAGAAGAAACCAGGATCATTGCAAATGGCCAGGCCTCTGCTAGCAGAAGACAAAAAGATTGGGCCAAGGTCGTTGCAGCAGTGCCGGAATATGAAAGAGAGGGGTAGACTCTCTTTCACGGCCGCCCAGAAGGGGTGTTAAGAATAAGGAACTGTTCTCTAACAGGCCACGTGTCACCATGTCATGTATGTGCCACATCAGCATATGATTATGTAGTCGTCTTTATGTTACAACTCTTTGATCGAGTTTTTCCTAAATAGTGAAGAGTCCATATTTGGCGCAACTAACCTTTTCTATGATTTCTCAATCCGTAAGACAAGATAACTTACATTACAATGGCTACCATTACAATGGCTACAACAAAATCATCTCCATAGCTTCCACATCCTTAAATCACTGTAATTGTAGATTAACCTAATGTAGTTGTTGCCTATTGTTGGATCTCAGAGTTATATTGCATAATCACCCGAATATGTTTTTTTCAGCGAATATTCCAAGGACTATTACTGATAATCACCCGAATATATCGAATATTTCAAGGATTATTGTGAAATTGCTCTATTCTTGGAGGTTCAACTTCATTCTGGCAGTCTTCTTAACATATTTCGACCTCCTTGTAAAGTATGAATAAATGCAACTCCATTTTTTAGCAGCTTGAATGTGAGGGAATAGGCTTTGAGCCTCTTTTTTTTTTTTGTCAGTGAATTTTTTTTTTTTTTTTTCAAAATGTTCCCAAAATCACTAGCAATATTGGAGTACATCCGGCTTGCCCTCTGCCTCCCTACCTCTTTGGCTTGTACATTGATGAATTGGAAGAATGGCTTGATAACCATGGTGGAGGAGGCCCACATTTTGCACACTACATCATCCGGGGCAACTTATGTATGCTAATGATGTTTCGCTTATGGCACATACCATTTGCTAGTATGCAACAACATTTACATGCTCGTACGTTTTTGTGAGAATATAGGCTCGTGTTAATCTCCAAAGACCAAGCTCTTGGTAGTTCAATCTTCGACATATTATTCTAACTTTCACTATGATAGCCATGAAGTTGAAGTTCTCTGTAAGTGAACTTTGGGAACAATATTACCAAGCATGTGACTACTTTGGCTGGAGAGCACTCTATACAATGCACTCTATACAATGCACGTGAGATTTATAATTGGTCTGAAGAAAGCCCATTTGTTTTGAACATGTTTTATTGTATGGTTCTCAAGTATGGGGCGCCATTAGTAATAGTGCTTGGGAGAGCTTGGAATGGATGCAAATGTCCTTTCTCACTTATAGCCTAGGGTCAAAACTATGGTGCCGTATGTTATTCTTTTACAAGAGACAATTTTTGGCCTCTTCAATTTTCTCGCCATGGCGCCATCTCCACTATATCGCGAAGGTGCATCACATGGATGATGATAGGTACCCTCTTCTCGACTTGCCATGGCTGAATCTCCCAATGCAAAACGCGATGTTGGAAAGAGAATTGTAATGCATGGTTTGCCCGCTGGTCTGTGCAACTCGAACACTGCATGGTGCTTGCTAGTTTTGATCTTGAGCTTTTGCAACAATACCTCGAAGGTTGTTTTTCTCAGAAGATGTGGGATGGTTACCTTAGCCCAAGTTAAAACTGGCCATTATCATGCACATATAAATCCCACTTTGGCACCAGGACCACAAGCTTATTTGCTTACTTCCTTGTATGCTGGGAAAAAGCTTGTAGCTATTGCATCAATTCAAGCACGAGATTGCACAAGCTACAGATTGAGAGAGATGGATGGAAGCGGCCACAATTGCCACGAGAAGCAAGATTATGTGCATGTTGCCAGTTACAGGTTATTGAAGATGAAAGCCATACTCTGCTAAGATGTCTTGCTTTTGAGATGGTCAAGAATCATTATTTGACTTTAGCATTCCAAATCCATGCCACAACTTCTTAGAGTCCCATCCAGTGCATGACTTGGCATTATACATACTTGAGGTCTAGATGAGTGTCTTTAATTATTGAGCCCTTAGTAGTCATCATCGCCTACTTATATTTTCTTATTGCTTGTTTAGTATCATCATTGCGCAAAAGTTTTTCCTTGAAACCTTTCGAAAGGTGTTTTTTTTTAGTTCTAGTAGTAATGGTCGTACTAAGCCATTATGTGGGACCCATGGCCTTTTAATCTTCGTGGGATTACAAAATCTATTCTATTCTATTCTATACAATTTCGCCTAATGCATAAGCATATTGGTCCACCCCCCGAGCTCATTTAGATGTTAACCTTAAACCATATCAACCGCACTGCAAATCTAGCATAATTGGCCTTCCAAATAAGAAATGCAAGCACCCAAGAAATGACCTCGTAAGATCCATGAGCACATAAGGTTTGCAATGGACGATTTTTATTCATTTTTAAAGAAATTTTGGGAAGGGTATTTAACATTTTGGGGTTTGTTTAATGCACTTCCAAAGATTTAAATCTAGAAACTCCAAAGCATATAGGCTTCCATTTTTGGCTTTCCAACCTAGAGCTTAACAAGGCTTTCTTGAAGAACGAAACATGGCTCCTCTTCTTGGAGAGGGATGTGATGGTTGTGCGGCATGGCAACACGATCGGTTGCAAATGGCGATGGAGAGGCAAACGAATTTGTTTGATTGTTGCTCCATTTATTGTGGAAATTTTAGATGCTTGTATGGTTTTAAGTAACGGTTGGGATTTACCATAGTTCAACTCTCTAGCTAGTAGAACTTCAGATAAAGATTGATGTACTCATCAAAAGATATTTCGAGAACCTAGACGCTTTTTTGTTCTTTGGGTTGGGTTTTTTTGTGGTTCCTCCATTCCTCCTCTTGCTAGTTTTCTTATTTGGATTATGTTGGAAGTCAGATACACCCAACCGATCCCTTGCTTCTACTTCTAGATTTTGCAAGATTATCTTTGGAGGTGTATCGAGGTTGAAGCTCTGTTTGGCCAACCCATTTGTGCATTTTAATCAGATTTAACGATTCAATGGTTTGACAAAGGGCTTTCCAAAAACAAAAATCGCTCTGTTTTTTTTCCTTGTTTTTGGTAGGTGAGTGCACATTGAAAGGGAAAATTCCATTCCCACAATTATTACGTAGGGAAATGGGTGCCTGCAGGTCTTGGCTCGCCCTAGCGAATCCTGCGGGTGCCCCTTAAACCCCATAAGGGCCTACATGTGCCCATTATTTCTAATAAGGTGGTTGGCTTAAAACCCGCCACTAGCTCTTGGCGCAAAAAGCGTGTGGTTTAATTCGAAGTTTATACCATATTAATAAGGGCCGGGTCACATGAAGATGTCGACATCTTCCATTAGACGTCAAAAACTCAAAACGGAGGGGTCACATGGAGCTTTTTGACACGAATCCCTTCATGTTGACATCAATCCATCCCACCGGCTCTCTCCTCGGTTGGACTGATTCATGTCAACATGAATCTCTTGGATATCAAAGATGTAGATCTCAGTGGCACTTGACAAAGAATCCTAAATTAGCGAGGCGTAAGAAAAACGACAAGAATGGAGGCTGCCTCTGGATTTTCATGTGACCCTATTTCTACCGCTGTGTTCATGTTGACATGAACGAGTCCGTGTTGACATCTTCATGTGACCATACCCTAATGCCAATGCAGTGGTTTGGGAAATTCTGAGGTCTATAGTGTGGATTTCAGAATTCACAGGAACTAAATTTCGTCGATATTTCCGGCAGGAATGAGATAGAAAATTTGGCGGCTTATGCTCTAAAAATTACCCCGGATCCAACCGCAAAAAGAACGGCCAGATGGCATTCGATACTGCAACAAATTGACTGTTAGCCTAGCCTATGTGGGAAGCTTCTGGAAGGGGAAAGGGTCTCTAAGGACCTAGGGGAAACGAGTCCGGCAGCTCCTTTTCCTCCTCCTCCGCTGCCCTGAAGTAAAATTCAAGCATGTCTTACCTCTTGCCGCATCTGCACTCCGGATGGGCCGTTGATCAAGCAATCTTAGCAGAAGAGGAGCGCGCCGTAGTAATCCGTTTTGGCCACGATTGGGACGAAACTTGTATGCAGGTTTGCCTCTTTTTTCTCGTTTATGCTAGTTATGAAGTCTTGAACACCCATGTCGTGTCCTTTTAACAAGCTTCATGCCGTCTGTAGTTTTATTTCTAAAATCCTAATTGATTTATTCATATCATTAGTTAACCTAATCGATTTATCATGCTATATCATTACACTCAATTGCCAGCTTGAACTCTGCTGCTCTACAATGCGGGCTTAGTTCTGGAGATTGTGCTGCTTTAGTGATAGACTGTATCTATTTTGCAGATGGATGAGGTGTTGGCATCAGTTGCAGAGACAATAAAGAATTTTGCGGTGATATATCTGGTGGATATTACAGAGGTGCCTGATTTCAACACAATGTATGAGCTTTATGATCCATGTACAATTATGTTTTTCTTTCGAAACAAACATATCATGATTGATCTTGGGACTGGAAACAACAAAAAAAATCAATTGGGCTTTGAAAGACAAGAGAGAATTCATTGATATAGTTGAGACTGTATACAGAGGCGCCAGGAAAGGTCGGGGTCTGGTGGTTTCTCCTAAAGATTACTCTACAAAATATCGATACTGAGGTTGTGATTTCTTGAAAGCAGCGCTCGTTGAGTTTTCTATTCCATTTCTTCAATGCTTTCTTATTCCGATTTGTACTCTAGAAGATCTGGAAGTTAAAGGCACTGAGAAAAAAGACATTCTGCCAGTACAGTGAGAACTCAGAAATATGTTATATGTAATAGATTTCGTTGCTCTAGTCTACATTTTGAAAACTATTTGTTTCTTATTATAGCAATGAAGTTTGTTGGTGTAAAATAGTATATGACTTGATATCAGATTCTCATGGACGTCATATTTATGATGCCGCTGCTTAGCTTCCTTCAGCGCATGAAAAACACAAGGGCGCCATAAATTCCTTTTGTTCTTTCAATATGCAGTTGGGCTTGCTTGTGCTGTTATTACAAAGGAGACTGGTCTTTTCTACATTGGCATTTAAGAATGAAATTGTTTTTAAAGGAATTATACTTATGGAACTGTTGCCTTTTGCTCATTTTATCATTAGTCTGTAACATGGATCTGCATTATGACTGCTAATGCGCCGCTGAGAAGTAGCTGACTCAGTGCTGCATCAATATTTCAGCCGGACTCAGCATCGCTGGTTGAATCCGGCGACAGCTGAGCTCTTATAACGGGGCTGAATTTTTAGCCCCAAGTTCAGCAAGGATTCAGCCATGCCACAGTAATCTGCCCATGTGAACCCAGCATTACAGACATGAGATGAAGGAATTATGTTTATGGAACTGTTGCCTTTTTGCCCATCTTGTCTTTTTGCTCATCTTATCATATAGCATTTAGTGCATAACGTAGATCTGCATTATCACTGCTTACAGACATTAGGATTTTATTGCCAGTCCTTAAAATAGGCGTGGATTCTTTATAAACAAGCATGAATGAAGCGTTTACGAGATGTTTTAATATGATGTAATTTTAAAATTGTAATTCACAACATTATGTTTTGCAGGAGACAAAATCAGAGATAAACAAGGTGGTGCGCACGAAGGGTTGCCCTCCGTGAGAGTGAAATGGCTTAAGTCACACTTCAAACATATACTTGGAATATGCCACAAACCCACATGGATGAGGGTAAATATAATATAGCTGGCATAGGATCCAGCAAGACCACAAGGAAAGCTATACCTCAAAGCCAATCAACTCTCAGTCTCCAGGATGGATGGATGGATGGATGGAGCTAAAAAGGTAGATTAAAGAAGCGACCAAGCCGGTTGAAACTTTTGGCATAAGATGAAGTTTAAACTTTTTGTGGCATGCGATGTAGTTCTTGTTTTCCTGGCAGTGCCATCCTACACAAGAAAGCCTAATCAGACCTGATTGCAATGCGAAGAACATGACATCTTCAAATAAGGTTCTTAAAGGAATTGTGTGGCAGCTGAATTTCTTGAGAACCTCCATAGCCAAGGGGATTGCCTCATTGATACTAAGATGCATCCACTGGATAATGCAAGAAAGAAGCTGTCGCTGAGGGTAGCTGCAATAATCCAATCACCTCCAACAAGCAAAACTATGTCGTGCATCTGGTATAACTAATTCATCTACAAATGGACCAAGAGCCAAATCCCAAATGTTTGCAAAGCTATTCTTTCATGGCCGATCCTGAGGGTCCAGACCCTATGCTGCTATGGAGCGAATCCTACATTATTTCGCTGCATTTCCATCAGATTGGAGCTTCGATTTGCCGACATAGCGCTTTTGTGAAATTTTGGATGACCGAAAGCATTTTACAGGCGTGAAGAAGTTTTTAGTCATCAAGATATGCTAGGTATATGCCAGCATATACCTGAATATGCCCACATACCCACATAAACGAGGGTTTGCCCCCCTAGGGGCAACCCAAAAATATGAACTCTATCTTTGCTAATCACTAAATGCTACAACTACCACAAACTCTAATTTAATATGTCTTTGTGTATAAGCAAAACTTCACAGATATAGGGTTTGAAGCCCTGAAAAAATGCATGCTTTGCAACTTAAAACATGTTAATGTAAGCCTCCAAATAATTTAAAGTGAGGATCACCCATGCACGTGTAGACAAAAGCAAAATTCAAGCATTGATGAAATTTCCGAAGTGACAATGTTTTAACATTATGAAAGGACTGCCATCGTATTTTCAATTCCCTGACCATGGGTCCTAGAAGTTCTTACGTAGCACAGAAAAGGATTGAAGTTCATCATCCAATTATGTGAAACATTCAATTTTCATGTAAACATGCCATGAAACCTGCAATTTCATGAAAACATGCCATGAAACCTGCAATTAGGTCGAAACAAAGAAAGCCTTGCATTACATCCAGCAAATACTAAGTCCCCATGCACCGCAATAGCATAAACTTGTCCCTTAGGTCCATCACACCTTGTTGTGCGTAATTTGTCATATTCCATGCACGTATATTAGAAAACATTAGAACAACTTTCAAGAACATAACAACTATCTACATAAGAAAAGGTTTAACTCCATTTTCAAATCACCATCATTGCAAAAGGGTAGCGGAAAAACATAAATTCCTAGCCATTAGTTCTTATCGCATTGTAAAATGCATTGAATAACATACATTAATCAAGAAATCTCAAAGAATTTAGCCAATCAATGACACCGCCACATATCATAATTATGAGAAAGCTCTAGAATTGCAAGCCACAATCAAGCTCTTGTTTGAAGAGCAAAACAACATAAAATAATAGCGAATTTCATTTGAACTAACCCGCGTGAAGAATTGTTTGATTCTTACATACCATGTGCCAACCGCCATTAAATGTTTGCTTTTTGCATGATGCCAATTATTGGACACATGTTAAAAGTAAATGCGTGTTAAAACACATCTTTGTTGGGACATATGTTGAACATTAATTCCACGATAATGTATTGGGCAATTGAACATATGTTAACTTTGGTTAGATAGTTTGCACACATCTTGGACAATCTTGTCATCGAATCTCCACAAACCTCGCAAAAGTAAGAAACTCCTATTATTGATTTTGTTCTCGGGGTTTTAGGAAGCTCGTGTTTGGATCAACAATCTCGGTATTGATAAAAACTAGAGACAAAACACTATGAGATGGAATTGAAACAATGTGCGAGATAGTCATGTAGTCTATCCCCCGACCACGACAACCGATTTTGTAACTAGTGCTTCCCAAAGCCCATTCCATATCAGCGGCCAAAGTTAACCCACAACAGAATTATGGCTTGCAAAGGAGCTCTTGCAACACTCGACTTCTAAGATGCATCGAATAATTTACCTTCCCAAAGCATCCCAAATTGCGGCATGAAGTCAAAACAACGTTGAGCGTAAACATGTCTACTAGAACCGATCAACTCGAGGAGGAAATGAAAAGCTTTTTTTGTCTTCCCCATGTTGGATATATCACCATAAGCACATGAAAAGAGTTTTCTAAAGTTCAATTTGACTAATAGAGGGAAACTCCAAGACTGTTTGTGGAATATGTGCGTAATTCAACTTAAACCACCACCTAGCACTTGGGCCTCCACAAAGTACATGTATTTAATTGCTAATGTACTTACAATTAAAATCTCATGGAATTAAAATCTCATGGTTTCGGGATAGAGAACAGCAGCTTTTGTAGGGGTCCCATCCAATAAAGGGACAGACCAATGCAAAACTGTATCTGGCAACCATAAATTTCTTAGCCAATACAAACAAACTACGTATTGCAAAAAAGGAGCTTGACAAAATCTAACACCTACAAAATGCAGTGATTAATTTAGCAAATGATTGCTAGTGTAAGTCCAACTGCGGATGCAAGCATGGAAAATGCAATCATCCTTTATGAAAACCGTTGTCCCTCAAATAAAAAATACCGTTGTCCATAATTTCATTTTTCAATATGCACGTAATCTCGGGCTGACCTTGGAAGCCGGGAGGTATGATGAAGGCCCGCAAAATATATATTAAGTTGAGTTGCATTTTGCAGTATTCTTATTATTAATGATTAAAACGGTTGCTACATGGAGACTACATTCAGTGGTAAAAAGTAAGGCATGACAGAAAAATGATGAACAATTAAGCCAAAGAATGTCTACCTCAAGACGATAAAAACGGGATTTCTAAATCTTCGATCGAGCAATGACTAACTTCAAACCCAAAACTATGATTTAAAGTGTGTTTATTATGACATGAATTGGCAAGCTTAAGTTGCATTTCTACAATTGATGTAATAAGGGATAAGTCTTACCACAACAGGCATTTGGCAAGCCTTGGGCGGGGACCGAATCCCATTTTTACGTAATTCTCCATGGTGCGCCATTGAATCTTTGGTAATCTCCTCCATTCTAAATCCGTCTTCATAATTTAAGATTGTAAGATGATCTTGGGCAACTCTTTTAGAAGCTGGTCCATTATGGTGCCTACGGATTTTCAATCTAACATGAAAATGATCTTGAAAAGCTACCAAACAAACAGATGTTTTCATAAAAACAAATAGTTCGACGCGTAAAAGCACACCGCGATCTTTTAGAACAAAAATCACCATCTTAATGGCAGACCAGATCATATGTTGTCCATATTTAAACAATCCGAGTTAGATATAAGCAAAAAGAAAAATTTAGTGATATGGAAAAGAGACCTCAATTTAGCAAAATCGAGAGAATCTTTGGAAAATACCTTCATGTCCTTTCACGGGACAAACAAAATTTGAATGAGAAAATGCCATTGACCAAGAACTCGATCGAGGATACGAGACCGATTCAAACAAACGCTAGTCATGAAGCATAGGCTAGAAAAATGAACAATGGCTAAAGATGCATCAATTTTGTAGCGGAAATGCGCATGAGCTAGGCCCTCACTAGTGATGGTTGGATTAAGTCTCAGAGAAGAAGAGAAAGCTAGGACAGAGAGCGACTAAATAAAATTAAGGAGCAAAATTGAGGTGTCATGGCTAGCATTACAATTTCGAGCTTAAGTGCGCAGACCAATGAACGACCTCCCCTACATCTAGATTTTATTTCTAGCTGTTATAGAACATAACATTTATTTTGCGAATAATAACGTTACATGTTTGTGGCTAACTTATCATGGCATATGGTGATGCCTGTCCTCACAATATCTGCACCTCACGTTTTAAACCCTCGTGATAAATAAGAACATGGAGGGATTCAGTTGTAAGAATACAACAAGCTTTAAAATACAAACATGAGCCCTTAAATATGCTTCAAAGGAGGTTGGAGAAATAGAGCGGTTGAGATTAAGGCATGTCCAGATATAACTCTAGCTTAATTTGCGGTTGAAGATCTTGGATAATAAACAATTGAACTGAAACAACACATAAACCCAACATCATCCTAAGCAGAATGCATGGCGGTTGCCTACATCATTACTTGCATAGAATCATGTATGTAAAGTAAATTGTCAATTGGTTATTTTAAAAATCTTAAATACAAAGATAAAACTCTTGGCCCATGGTTAAAGAAATCTACGGATAGAAGCGGGGATCATAGAAACACATCCGGCCGATGCCCGGTTCAATAATGGCAAGCGAAGACTAATACATCGACAAAGTAAAACATTTACAACGAACTCGCTTGCTTACGGACTAGAAATGCAACACCCTTTCAAGCGGGCCGCAATTACATAGTAAAATATTTACATAAAACATCATAAATAACACGGAAATGAAGGTAGGGGCTCACGACAACCATCGGGAAACGGTTTGGCACTGCGCATTATGGAAGCGCATCCAAATACTCTTCATTTTTTTACTCTAGCAAAAAGGTAACGTCGTTTCACAAAAGCAAATGAGGTTTATTTCTTCATTCACGCGGGTGTCACGTGAACCATCTTGGAGACAACCTTTGTCTCACCATTGAACCGGTTCTACAACAGCCAGAAGCGCCATTTTCAAGCTATCTTAACTTGTGCAAGGGTAGCAGCTAATAGAGCATCTGTATTTCCCCTGCATCCGAAATTTTTTGCCGCCATCTTAAGCGGCATTGGCCCAGCAACCGCAGTGCAAAATCTGCACATTATTCTCATGAAATGCCATCTTCTTGATCTCCTTTTTGGCACAGCGCAATCTCCACATCAAATCTACCCTATTTGTCACGCTTCATATCTTTGAAGCCACAAGACAACGATCCAAGCTCTTTCCGCATCATTGTGCGCAAACCCACGGCATCATCTAGCGGAACTTCGACCCGCTAAAACTCATCATCGAGGGTCCGGACCCTATCTTTGCTATGGAGCAAATCCTACATTATTTATTTTGCATTTCCATCAGTTGAGCTTCGATTTGCCGACGCGTAGCCATGCCTGTGGGGCTGGATGATTGAGCATTACAACGTGACCGGTTTTAGCAATCATCAAGATATGCTGGGTATATCGCAAGATATACGAATATGCCCACATACCACATAAAGCGAGGGTTTGCCCCCTAGGCAACCAAAAACAAAGGCGAGTAAGTCTATTTATTCACAATGATGGTATGAGAATTAGCTTCGTCTTTTTGTTTGTTACCTTGTAAGGGGAGGGGACATCCGACAAATTAAAGATCAAAGGTGAAAATTAAATGAAGGGAAGTCATGGGATGAGGCTAAGGCAGACCATTGTAATTGTTCAGGGGCAATGTGAGCGGCAAAGTGGAGCGGAGAAAACCCATAATCATAATGCCATTCTAGAGATTGCTGCCGCATTACATGCGAATTGAATGTCAAAGCAAGAACATATTTTAGAAACAGATATGCATTTGGGGTATGGTATCTTTGTTTTTTTGGGAGGAGTGTTTGCCTTGGGGCGGTTTAGAAAGCAAATCGAGGAAAGGATGCTCCACAATGAGAAGCACTTTGTTGTGAAATACAAAGATAGGTAAATTGCCTCATGTAGTAGTACAAAGGTAGGTACATGTGGAACATGAAAACAAGTTTATTTGTGGCATTGTCAATCTCGGGAGATGGCCAAGTTAAACAATGAGTTAGTTAAGTTACTAGTAATAATTATTGGTTTATTTATTCCCTGCTTTTAAAATATATTAATAGGGAGAAACAAACTTGAGAATAATTCAACACCACCCAAACTCCAACGCCACCCAATTTGCAATTTTGAGAAACAAAACTTAAGAACGACTCAAACACCACATAAACTACAATTACAAGAAACTTATCGCGGCGGCCGAATGAATATTTCTCTTTCTCAACCTCGCAATTGCGCGCCATGTCACAAGCAAATTTTAGATCATTATGAAGCCCTTTTTGCTTTTGATTGCTCTTAGGTAAACCCATCGCCCACATCATAAAAGGGGCTGAGCTTTAGCTTAACTTTCGGACCTGGACACAAAGCATGACTTTTGTGAGCCAATTCATGGGATGACTCCTTTGTATAGCATTTGTTTTGCAAAGGGTCGGTGAAATTTGGCTAGATGTATTCTTGCTTTTTACTGTGCTTCTTGCAGAATCTCCGTGCCCACCAGCAAGGTAACGACATGAGGTCTTGTGACATCTGTAAGCATTTGCCAAATATAAGTGGGAAGCCAAACATGAATATAATAGACATTAAGGTGATAATGCATGCCTCCAACACCCTGACCCAAGCTAAAGCTTGCAATAATAATGCATACAATAACATTGAAAAAATACCTTGCCAATTTCTGACCTTGGCAAAAATTTTAGTTGGTCAATCCATCCATGTTTATATTGACAATAGCTCCATGGATGCACGATAGGCACTAGTTATGACAAAGAAAGGCATTGCCTGAATGATTTATTCTGATTGTAAAGACAACAGAACATGCTGGATATATGCTAAATTGGCATCTGTGCATTATTCTCGTCTATAACAGCTACCTAAGCATCCTTTTTCCTGCCAAAGAAGGCATAACGTCATAGCTGTACATAATAAATCAGCACTCCATGTTCAGACAGACTAGGATCTAAAATACAAACCACAACTTTCACTGATACTAATGGAAATTTTTCTTCTGCTCAAAAATAATAAGATTTTAATGTCAATTATTATCACATACATCACCAATTGATATAAAGCAAAATAACTGCAACAGACATTAAATTGTATGTGTTTGCAATCATTACATAAGCTTGCATACAATAAGCTTTGAACTCACTTGAGAATATTGACTTGAGCATTAGATGTGTTCTTCATTTGTTCGGCAGTGACAGGTGCACCTTTAAACTCCAAATCTTCATGAAGTACATGTGATGAGTTGATCTTTGCAGGTGATAGATAGCTGTCACTGGCTAAGTCTTATGTGTTGTTTGGACTTTGATGATCCCCAAGGGATGTAGGCACATTCTAGTTTCTCTTAGTTGGTGATGTAATGGCATCTGGATCCCCCAATTCAAAATCTGCAACAGATATAGAGAGATCCTCTTCTTAGACAACTTGTGATGCATCCTCACTTTTGGAAACTTGATTACGTTTGGCCAGGTGCATATAGTAGCCCAGAACATCTCGAACATATTCTGAAAAAATAGAATAAAGAGCACTAAGAGATTACTATTGATTCTTGAGGCAAGAAGATAATCACAATCAACCTGATGCATCTTTTGCACCAACACAAGGCCAGCTCTTAAAATTGGAACCACCTGCGATAATTTTAGTATAAACCAACATTAATATAACATGATTGAAAACACAAAGAGAATGAATCCCATTTCAACCATGTACAAACTAACACGATTGAAGTCGCCGCCCAAAATTCTAGTTTGCCTTTGATATTTTAGCAATGGTGTCTCATGCAAAATTGGCCATACCATTAGCGGACCATAAGTGCAAAGAAAGCTCGCCTAAGAAAGCTCCCCTTGATTCAGCTAGATATGTCTCTTGCCAAGAATGTCGATCCTTATGATGAGGAAATATAGCATGAGTATTTGCACAAATAGCATCCAACTCATACCACGGTGAATGCTAATTTTAAGCAAAAGCCACAAACTCTAGAGCTAAAGGCTTAGATATTTTGCTGGTTTCTGTGGGTTTCCAGGCTCCATGCCAAAGCGTAAATAGCATTAACAGGTCAGGAACCATCGTTAGACATATCAATCAGCTCCAACACCACCGTATTGGTTAAGGCACATACCAACAATGGAAATTTTTGACTAGCAAAAGATATCGAAATGCTCATTCTTTTGCAAATCTTCTATCGATAGAGAGCATGCAAATGGCCCCAACTTCGTTTGGATGTGTTGCGTTTGGGATCCACCTACATTACGTATTTCTGTTCTTTGCACAATAGCTACATAACCTCTACATTAACTACAAAAGAGCCAGAAAATCTCCACATTTCTAAAAAACATCTAGTAAGGATACTATGTGAATGAAACAATTAGGCTCCTTAGTTGCAGAATCATGGACACCAAAGTCATTTCCTCCAAAACAGTGAAGCCCTCTTTCAGAAGTGGGCGAGGCCCTAGAACTCGGAGACAAACATATGCAACTCCTTGGCATCGCAGGACCTAGAATAAGAAATCACAGGAGGGAGGAGCAGGATGAATGTCTTCCCCGCTAGGGTTGATTGAAGGCCATGATTTTGGGAAGATGCGAGGGAATAAATATCCGCATTGCTCAGATTTGAAGGTCTGGGAGTGCCCATAACCTGCGCTCAGCCAAAGGAAATAGATTACTGTTTTCTTGCTCTGCTAGGTCGATGGGGCTCTAAACATGGCCACCGAAGAAGCATGGCTCTATAGCGCCCGATTTGGCGACTAGAGGGCGGATTTGCAAGGCGGCGGGGCATCGGACATGTACTTGCCTAACAGAGGAACCGTCAAAAACAGAAAAACAGGGAAAATGGACTTTTGATGGTTGTTCACGTGCTTTTCCGAGCTTTTTTTTTTCATTTTTTCAAGGACACGTGTCTCTCCCAAGTTTTTTTTTTTGCATCAAACAAAATAGAAAGGGAACATGCTTTATATATGGGTGATGAGTTTCTAGAATTTTTTTTTCATGTTTAATAAGGCTTCAACCTCCTCGCGTGCCATGCGATGTGAGGCTAATCGAATCTGCCCTAGCAATATATAGATTCATGTATTTGAATAGTGATTCTATTGTCCTTGAATAGCATACCTCTTTCTTGCCATTCAAATTTTATACAAAATTTTTATACTAGTGAGTTAGGACAAAGAAATGTTTCGGATGGTTAACAATAATAAATTTCTATATATATATATAAGATTTTGTGCTTTTGTATTGTATTGTTCACCGGATCTTTTGTTCCTCGAATTGCGAACGTATATTTAATTCTCGCCAATTCCTTTCTTATTTTCCTTTTTTCGATTTTCGACACATGTTATCGGATGATTTTTTTGCGAGTAGTCCAAGGATTCTATTCTACTATAGGCAGAATTTCTCTACGGCCACTTTGGGCCATGAAAATCTAATTCGAGCTCCTTTATTATTCCCTTTTTTATTTTTCTTGGGATATGCTTGAGATAAGAATTTCTCCGCCAAGTTTGAGCTTATGTTGGTTGCCGGAAAGCATGTTTAAGGATTTGATTCTCGCTTTGCCGAATTTATCGGCAAGTGGTGAAGTTAAGATAATCTCTTCTCCTAAATTTTAATTTGAAATTGATTCAACACATCACATTGTGCTTCTAGATATGATGGTAGATTCTTCACCTAAATTTTGAATTGAAGTGGATTACGCAAACAGCGGCTTCTAAATATGATGTTAACTAGAAGCTTCTACAAACAAGGAATTTGGCAATTGCTCTAATGCACATCAAGCAATTTTATGCTTCTCATGTCCATCTCGCAGGTTTATGCTTTTCACTTGAATCTTGCTTTATTATAAGCATGTCGATGATCCTCCTATGCATTTCCAATATCAAATTAGGTCCACCTCTTCCGTCGTATGAGCTATGTTGATTTCATTTGGGCAATGGTTTCCCGATTCTTTTCATATTCTTCCATCCAAATCTATTTTCTTGTTCTTTCAGAGTTGCATCTGTGCTTTAAGATCTTTGATCTTACTTTAGGTACGAACCTCTAGTGTTTTAATTATTTGAATAGTCCCAACTCCAGAAAAAGGCAATTTTCACAATGTGTTATAGGAGAAAATAAGAGCTTATTTTGCATAATTCACAACCACTAGCATAGAGTCTTTCAAAGCTGCTTGCAAGCAATTGTTATTACCGACCATTATATTCTGATGTCTTTATATCAAATGTACTCAAAGAGCCTTAGAAGCTCCATACACATTATGCTCTATGTGTCTATCCTCATCTAGATAAATTTGTTTTCTTTTATGCAAAGTTGTTTGCAATAAAGAAGAATAGAGTTATGGCATAACACAAAGACAAGGCAGATTCAGTGTATTGCTAGCTTTTGAAGATTCTTTGTTTGGATATGATTGATGTACCATTACATTTGGATTTATTGTAGATGAAATATTCTTTGATTTTTAGGGACACTCCATGTGAACTTGCCCCATTAAATAGCATACTTGAAAATAGTAACAAACATCCTCTTATTTGACTAATAAGGATCCAATTCAGATGATCCATCTTTATTTACATGCATAACAGAGTTCCCAAATAAATATGCAAATGCAAATGCAACAGATGGTTGGCACATTCAATATTTTTTTAAGGTAGGCATCCAAACCTCATTTGATTTGCTCTTAGCAATTTTATCCATCTCCAATATAATTTCTACAATACTAATTTCTATTTTGAAATAGGACATTAATTACTTACTTTATGACTTTTTATTTGTGGTTGTTTATGTTAGATGTTGTATTTTGGTTCAAAAATAAAAATAAAGAGCAAAAAGCCATTGGCAACTTCAAGAATAATACATATATCATTAAAGAGCTCTAAAATACCAAGTACTTGATATCTATTTATTATAATCTAAAAATCACAAATCCCATAAATGACCAAAACTAAAAAGTTCATTTTTTTTTGTCTCTATGCTCTCTCATTGTCCGTGGGTGCTCTCATGCAACCTTAGTTAATCCAATGCATCCAATACTTTGGCCGCCGTAATGGAGCTACTTTCTGGCAATCTCCCTTCTTCATCCAAACAACTTCCTATAGAAGCCCTCCCATGATGGGAATGGCAACGGCAGCAAAATTCACATGGCTTCTTACTTGAGGACCTTTCACTTGCAGCTGCTCCATTGGCCATTACTTCGAAACTTGGCAAGAGTTGGATTCTGCTATTCGTCGATTTGAAGACGGTCGATGTTTGATGCTATATTCACTGCATTTTCTTTTTAAGTTGTTGCCTTTGCCTATTTTCGATTGCACATTTGCCTTGTTTTTTAGAGCATGCGATGTTGTGGTGGCCTTTCAAAAAATGAAAGGCCTTCGCCCACCTTTATTTTGTTCTTTATCTATAGTGACTTGGATATTTTTTTCTTCTAACAATGATTTGCTATAAAAATTGCTTTTTTTAATTGAAACTTTTGTGTTGGCCTTTTAAAAAATAGAAGGCATTTGCCTACTTTTGTTATAAAGCATGCGTTGTTGTGGTGGCATTTAACAAAAAAAAAAGGGCCTTCATCCACCTTTTGTTCTTTATCTTTATTGACTTGGATATTTTTTCCTTCTAACAATGATTTGCCACAAAAATCTCCCTTTTTTTTTAACTAAAACTTCATTTTCTAGCAAAAGAATTTAAAAAAAGCATTGGCAAGCATTATAGCCGCGTGTGTTATTTTAGTTTATTAAATGCATAATACAATGAAAGATGGAATGGATAATTAAAAGGAAAGAGGAATTAAATTACGCGGTGCAATATATATATACAATAATATGAGGGGTTCCAAGATGGATGTAAAATGACATTTCCCGAAATCATAGAACTAAAAGCTTTTTGAACTATTTAAAGTTAAACTAATTGTCTCCTCAAGTTAGCAGTAAGCCTCTTCTCTTTTAAGGGAAGGTCGCATGTACTATTATGCTTCACGGTTCTTCTTATTTTGCTATCTCTAGCGTAATAATGTATGGCTTTTCTTGATTAATGAAAAATCAACTCTTACTCTCAAAAGAAAAAAAAAGAAAAAAAATATGTTGGACAATTTACAATATACGGAATGTAATTAGAATGCCGGTGAATTACGGGAATAGCAACTCTTGCAATTGTAGGAACTAGGATTTGGAATGTTAGATTACTCCATTTATAGTTTTTCTTATTGATTTTCCTTATTGGCACTTTAGTAAAGGCACAATTATTTCCTCTTATTTCCAAACAAATTATTGGGACATTTTGCTTTAAAAGTGGTAATGTCGTCATGATTTTTGTACATGTAAGTAGTCATTTCCATGTTTCATTACGCATAAGGTGATCCAAGTTAAGACGTTGGTCTGATAGTATATTGTGCACATATGTGTTGCTATAAGTGAATGAGTGAATGATAACTTTGAGCACCGATCTTCGGTTGTGGATGCACCCATAATTTAGAAAGATTAGATTACCCGGCCCTATTCACATATGCGCTTTAAATTTTCAATGTAAAGTTTGGCTGCATGGCAAGTATAAAAATCATTTCTCAAGCAGGGATCGCTTCATTGGTAAAATTGCTAGCCAAGAGGGTTAGATGACATAGGTATACTTTTTGAGCTTTGGCGCATCAAAGTTGTTAATTTTATGGAAAAGAGATTTCGGAGTTGGACATTCATAGACTTTGGCGTTAATGTCATTTGGACTCAAGGTAACGCTATCTATCTTTGTATTCCTAATTTACCTTCCACGTTACAGTAGCAGTACATGAAACCCATGCAAGTAATAGTCCCTTTTCATGCCAACATCGCGAAACACCAATTTCTAATACAAAATCAAAAGTGAGACTTGCAAGAAATGAAACCAAAAAACCATATTATTCAAATCAGCTTTGACAAAATATCTTTGGTCTGTGTTATATTAGGCCAAGTTCTAGAAGAAAGATTTAGATTAAGGTGAGTTCTAGAAGAAAGTTTTGCAAAAGAAAGCTACAACAAAACCTAAATCTGTTGTTGTGGTAAAAGTATTTTGCGTCCTTCCTATGACAATGTTGTATAAGAGCTTGAAAAAAATACGAACTGAGTTAGAAGCTCTGCCGCCACTGAAGTTTTAAACAAATTTAAAGTAAAGCAAAGGGAAAAACCTAACCAGCAAAGCAAGCAAAGCAAAAAACCTAAGGATCTGAAGCAGAATACCTCCTTGTAGAATCGATTCTATTGTAAAAGCGACCAATAGGTTTGTCAAAGAATATGAAAGGGTTGTCGTCTCTCCACCACCACTTTCTTCATCACGGACATTTGGAGGGAGATTCGGTGAAGTTAAAATAATTTGAAACGCATATCAACATTGTTGTAACGGATATCACAAATGGAGTTTGAAATGTTTTTCAAATAACTGTTGAAATGCATATCAAGGATATTGTAATGCATTTCAAATTGCCGCTTCAGTAACACATTTCAAAAGCCTAATTTTATAGTTTGTAATACATTTCAAACGATAAGCATTACAAATTACAATTGCATTACAATAGAGGTGTTCTGAGACCCCTATATTTTTGTAGTGTGTATAAAGGAATTTCATGATGCAAGCGGGGTGCCAAAATGTATATGTGCAATTTAATGGAGGAAATCAAAGAAAAATGACAAAGGTGATGACTATTACAAATCGACATAAAGGCACTTATGTTCTGCTATAAGGTATTGTTACACACAACATGATGTTTATAAATGTTTGTGTGACAAGAATGGGTTCGCCCATGACTCAAATTAGTTCAAGAAGAGCTCCATTTACAATAAAATTGCCTCTAAACAAATTAGTGTGAGCGACCAATAGTAACATTGGATGGCGAAAAATTAAAAAAAAAAAAGGTCGACCTACTAATCAAGAAATTCAGGTAAATATCCCTCCACTTCTATTAGGTGATTTAAGATATTCTAGCAAGCCATTCCTTCTCAAAGTTTTTCCACAAACTCGTGGTCCTTATGATAAGTTCAACAAGAGAATTTGAAGGGGTAGAGCTTGTGTGGAAAATAGATTTGGAATTGTAAAAGAGAAATTCAGAATACTCAAGCACTTGCCCATCCATGTTGGAAAGGCCTCAAGATTATACATGCAGAAATTTGCGTGTTGTTTGGAACTTTTGCATTATGGAAGACATGGGATGGAACATGTTGAAGAAGACCACGAACTTTTTGTATTACTATAAAACCGGTATGATGAATGTGGCTCTGAAAAGCAAGGAGATCAAATGAGACATGTCTTATTTGAGAACTTGGATGGCCATGTCCTGTTGTAGAAGAATTTTTTCAGTTTGAAATGTTTTTTATTGAATCAACTTTGAATAAGAATTTCCTACTAGGTTGTGTAAAGGAATTGCTAGTTTCAAATGTGAATTATAAGGCTTTTCCATTTCTTGAAAAAAAAAACAGGTTATCATAAGAACATATTACAATGACTTGTAATGCGTGGTGTTGTTTTTGTGGACAATACAAGTATCTTAGTGGCAGAACGCGCCATACTAGACCTTGCTGAAGTTAATGCACTGGATATTACTTGAAGTTAGGATTATTTGAAATACAGTGACAAAAAAGATCAATTTTTGAATCTGTTCAGACCCAACAGAAGTAAGAATCATGGACAGAAATGAACTAGAGTAGTTGAAAAAAAAAAAAAACTTTCATTCATACTTGTAATGGAATTGTATTACATTAAATCAAATTGGTCTACTTTCATGGCCAGCTATGGAATATATAAGAAACATACTTCAAAATGGAAATAAACTGAAAGCGACTGCCTGATTAGTGAACTAAAAGTACACATGCTTAGAAATGCACAAAACCTATTAAGATCAAACAAAAACTAATTTGAAATATAATAAAACCACTTGATGACAAAAAGCTATTCTATTTTTAAAAACTAGTTTTTAGATGACAATAGAAGGTTATTTTACAGCAAAATATTGGCATGCATGCCAATCTTTTTCATATAAAGATTGGAAAAAACAAGAAACACAAACAAAAAGAGGCAAAGCGGGGCTTTTTTCTTTGACCTCATATAGGGGCTATTGGTTCACCTAGGTACAAAGCTCGCATGTTTGAGTGACGGTCCTGATTTCATGCAAGGCCCATTTTCCTTCATGCTTCAAGTAAATGCATTCGACATGAGCTTGCTTTGTTTCAAGGGGGCGTTTTATCCCAAAATTTGTTATCTCCGGCTTCCATGTTGACTCCCATATTCAAAAAATGTCATAATAGTACATTTGTGAGAAAGAGCAAAGGAATTAATTTATGACTAGGAACATCAACAAGGTTCATTTGTCTAAGCCTCAATGGTAAGCGATGAGTCTTGGCTCTCATGCTCAGGAACATATTGCTAGGCTCTCGGACATGCACGATGAAGAAGCTTCTTCCGCAATTCTTCATTGGAACTAGAAGAAGACTCAAAAGAATAGTAATGTAGCTCAGAACTAGAAGAAGAATCACTAAGGAACTCTTTAGGGTTGAGTACTCCTTGGGAGACAGTTCAATCATTCAATATTAAGACAATTAGGAAATTGAGACAACTCTAATGATTTTTCGAGATAACTAATAACTTTGAATTGTAAAAGCATACCTCTATTCTTTGCTCTTGGCTTCTAATTTTGCAATCTCAAGCAATGTGTCATTGGTCATCCGGCATATGCTTTGAGTCATTGCAACCATGGATTCAAAGCCATCTTCAAATATTGGCGAGATCTCATGGTCTTAATTCCCTTATTAACTCAATCTTCTTTCTTGATTCCTCTTTCATGAAATCCAACTTCTTCAACGTAAGTGTCCCCAACGATACTTGCCATTTGTGAAATTCCAATAGCAATGACCTCATCAATCTGCAATCTCAATTTCTTTCTTCCAAAGAGGTTTTCGCAAACTCGGTGCTGATTGCATCTTGGCTGATCTAGGGATAGATGTATCTGTATTGTTTCCTCTTGATGTTCAATTGCTTGGCATATCTTGCATCCTTTGGACTTCATTATTATCCATATTGACATTGACATTGGGAATTTCTTCATTACATTCAAACTGGTTCTCAAAAGCAGGCGCCAACTTTTTCATAAAAACTGTCATTCACGAATGCCTCATAATTGGTGTATAAATCAGCTACCTTGAAAGCTTCATTTCCACATTCTCCATCATCACCAGCACCTGAAATGGGATACCATACTTGACCTCTTCCATTCTTTTATACCACTTTGCCAACTTGAAGGCTCGAATCAGGTGACCACAAGCTTTTTCTCGCCCTTGAATTTGGCTTGCGGTTTATCCCATTTGTTCCTAAAAGCGACCTCAATTCCACTAATCCACAAACAATTGGCTATAATTTCATAAGAATTTCTCTCCATTGCATGTTGAAAAGATTCAAGCTGCCATTAGTAACTAATTTCATCTCATTAGGTTGAGGAAGGTAGAAACACCCTGATCTGTCCATTGGATAGATGCCTTTCTATTCTTTATGTCTAATGTTTTAGGATTTTCCTTATCATGCACCACAACAGCCAATGAATTCTTGGGTTCTAAAGATTCACTCACAGTTATAGCAGAGACTTGGATTTTGCTTAGAACTCGCTTACATCTCCTTTCCTTTAGTTGTTTTGTTGTCAGAATTGACTCAGAATTGGTCTCCAAATCCACATTCATTGAAATCTGCCATGTCATTTTTTGAGTTCTCCTTGGAGCCATTTTCTACACCCAAAAGAGGCACAAACGGTTTACTTTGTTAACAAGTATAAGATCTAGTAGCCTTAGACATTTAATTTCAAAGAATTCAAGTGCAGCAAGCACAAAACAATTGTTGCAACGGAATTTGAGACCAATATACTGTATGAATGCTTAGAATTGAATTGCTGAGGATCAAAGAAGATAAGTAATACCTGAATACTGAATCAACAAAGGCTGATGCAAGAATTAGTGGGAATTCAAGGATTTGCGTGACCTTGAAGACCAAGAAACGGGGAAAAATGGCGCCTCGAAATTTTGGTGATGGAAAGTTTTTGGGGAGTTTTTTCAGGCGACATAATTTTAGGGGGACGGTTAAGATTAGTGGTAATAAAACGCCCTAAAATGGTCATTAGGGCAAATCATCTCTCAAGGTGAGAGTTAAGTTGTTCCACTCTCACCCATCTCTCCCAATCTTCCATCTCTTGTATTCTCTGTTAATTAATATCAAGTCTTTGTCTAAATTAGAGGCATGTGGCCAATATATATATCAGGATATCTCTCTCTCTCTCTCTCTCTCTCTCTCTCTCTCTCTCTCTCTCTCTCTCTCTCTCTCTCTCTCTCTCTCTCTCTCTCTCTCTCTCTCTCTCTCTCTCTCTCTCTCTCTCTGCTTTCATTTCTCTCTATCCTCTCTCTCTCTCTCTCGGTTTGGAATGTGGGGCTGGTGAAGAGAGATTTGGAGGAAAATAACTTTGTTGTTTTGATCAAATTAGTGAAGAAAGATAATTCTAAACAGTTTATATGGATTGAAATGGTGATGGATCTAGGGAAGCTCTTCATGGCAGGATGCTATTTCCCACCGAGAGAGTCTCCTGTTTATAACGGTGAAGACATGGATAAAGATGCCCCATTTTATCATTTGGAGAAGGATGTTGCAGAATTAATGGCAGTAGGGAATGTTGTATTAGTTGGAGATTTTAATGGCAGAATTTCTAACAAACAAGCCTCTATGGACAGCCAGGATGGAGATCCAATTTGGATGGACCAGCTGGAAGATGAAGAAGTCCGATTGGCAGGATGGGCGCGCAAAACAATGGATAGATACCCCTATGTGATGCCGCAAGGAGGACATCTCCTGAGTATGTGTAGCAGCCTTGATCTCATGGTGTATAATGGGATTGAAAGACATCCACTTTCAGCGAATTGCTCATGTAAGGACTCAAGCGTGGTGGACTATTTGATAGCAGGAGCACATTTAGGTGAGTATATACATGATTTTTCTGTGAGTGACTTGCGGGCTGAATCAGACCATATGTTTCTTAAGTTCACAATGCATATCCTGGGCACAGAATTAAGTAATGAGGCTCCAGTCCATAAACCTAGAATCAGAATGCATGCTAAGAAAGCTGTTATGTACATGAAGAAATGTGAAGGACATGCCAAGGCCATTGAATGGCCAATTACAGCAGCAGGGATGAGCGAAGCTCTAACATCAATGCTTCTGCAAACTGCGAACGCCTCTTTTGTTTCTGGCAGAAGAAGTAAAGGCCTTCCATGCAATAGCTGGTTTGACAATGAGTGCAGGTATTTGAGGGAGAAACTAAAGAAGGCGCCACGAGGCGAGAAAGGTGAAATAAAGAGGTTGTACATGAAAACAGTGAGAAAGAAGAAAAGGGCGTATTTAAGTATCAGGCAAGAAGATATGGTGAAGCAATTGGTGGAAGATCCGAGAAAGTTTTGGAGCTGCTTAAAGAACAAGAAAATTCAAGATACGAAGTTGGATGCAGAAGCACTAATGGGACAAATTCATAAATTGTATCATGTACCGGGTGTCAAGGGGAACATGGAAAGAGGGCAAGATATTCTAACAGTGACTACGGAGGAGGTGTCGGATGGGATTAGCAAGTTATCATGTGGAAAGGCTGCTGATATATCAGGTTTGATGGCAGAAATGCTAAAGTGGGCAGGGAATAATGTATTAGAAGTAGTAACCAAAATGATCAATGCTGTGTTACAGGAAGGTTTCCCGCCAACATGGCAACTAAATAGAGTTATACCGATACATAAAGCCGGGGACGAGAAAAACCCAGACAATTATAGGACCATTATGATAAGCAGTTTGTTCTCTAAACTTTTTGCAACAATTATTGAAACGAAAATCAGCTCATGGGCAGAAGAGAAGGGGGTTCGGGCAAAAGGGCAAGCTGGCTTCAGACCAAAAAAATCAACCATTGATCATCTGGTGACCTTTAGGGCTATGATGGATTCCGTAAAAGGCACAAAAAGACCAATGTTTGCCACTTTTGTGGACTATTCTAAAGCTTTTGATATGGTACGAAGGGAAAATCTTTGGGAAAGTATGCTTACTGTTGGGGTGCCAGCCGACTTGATGAACTCTGTGGCTGTCCTATACGAAAAGGTATGGGTTCAACTCTCATTTCCCTTATATGATAATTGTAAAGAAAGAGTTGAAAGCAATATAGGAGTGAAGCAGGGGTGCCCGCTTTCTCCTACATTATTTGGCATTTTTATGGATTCGTTGGAACCATGGATTGAGCAGCAGGGAGGAGAGGGCACAAGTTTGGGAGGATATACCATTTCGCTGCTGCTTTATGCGGACGATGTGGTATTACTTTCTAGGAGCCAGGGAGAGATGCAGAAGCATTTGAACGCGATGAATACGTTTTGTGGATTAACAGGTATGAAAGTCAATCTTAAAAAGACTAAAGTGATGATATTTGGGACTCTCAAAACCTCGAACTTTACTTATAAGGAGGAAGAGGTAGAATTGGCTTCCAGTTATAAATATTTGGGTTTGATTGTTAACCAAAATTATAGATGGAATGATACTGTAGTTAACAGGGTAAATGGAGGCATGAAAGCTTTTTTTGCCATGCAAAGGAAATGTAAATCTGCTGATATATTCCATTTTCCGCTGAAGAAGCTCTTATTTAAAACATTAGTCCAAGCAGTGGTCCTGTACGGCTGTGAAGCTTGGGGGCCAGGATTGTCCCAATGCATGTGGAAGAGGGTAGAGAACATACAGAAAAAATTTTTGCTGGCTGAATTAGGGGTCAAAATGCAGACAACATATGCTATTATGCTTGTAGAGTGTGGGATGATGCCATTGGAAGGGGAAGCACTATACAGGCTTATGATTTATGTAAGAAAGGTGTCAAATATGGGGGAGGATGCTCTACCAAAGCTAGCTCTTATGGAAACCACTCATAAAGGATGGTTCGCAGATGCTAAAGACTGGTTGAAGAAGTGGGGGATGAACATAGAAGATTTGCCTTTTACCAAGGATGATATCAGGCAGTGGGTACACCAAAATGTGCAGCAATGGATGTGGCGACAACCGGGGGTGAAGGTCGTGTTTTATAAGGAAGCAATGAATCCTGAGATGAATGAATGGTCTTATCTATCTGATAAGTTATCTATTAAATTGCGGCAGACGATTTGCAGGTTTCGCCTAAGCTCCCACCATTTGGGTATTGAAGTAGGGAGATGGGGGAAATTTGCGCGTGACAAAAGGGTATGCAGAGTTTGTGGAACAGATGAGATTGAAGATGAAGTCCACGTTACTTTACACTGTCCAGCATATCAGAGTATCCGAATGAAGTATGATATAAATGTAGAGACGCTTGCATCATTTTTTAAGCTTCCCTCTATTAAAGTAGGGAGGTATTTGTCAGAAATGTTACAAATTAGAGAGATATCAATCAGGAACTATCATTTTCTGCTGGATGAATATGAAAATAATGAGAGAGAAGAGGAGGATGATATTCATTTGGACATGTAATACTGGTGATGAACGTCTCATAGACCTGATGGTCTCGTAGACGTGATAATTTAAATATTCTATTCTATTCTATTCTCTCTCTCTCTCTGGGTGCTGGGACGCTGGGTGCTAGGGTTTCTGCCGTGGAACTTCAAAAAGCCATAGCTCTCACATACGGTGTCAGATTGCAACGGGGTTGGGCTCGTTGGAAAGCTTATTCCGAGCTCTTTCCAATGGTGTATAACATCAATACTTTTGAATCAGTTTGACAGTCTGTAATTGACATTTTCCGGGACTGTGTAGGATGGGACATCCTAAAAAGGAGACAGATAAGATACAAGGGGAAAAGGGGCTCCAAGGAGGTGGGCTCCAAGGCTGATTCCGGCTCCCTGGGGGCAAATAAATCTGTGGTAGGCAATGTCAAGAAGGTAAAAAATGAATGTAAAAAGCAAGGGCAAGGAAGTTCTTCTAAGACATATCTGGATGACACCTCTGATGGGGACTCGGTACCGAGGAATCTCGAGGCGAGGCAACTGATTTGGGGCTGAAGGCGACATATCCGGAGGGTTTGGGCCAGTATTTGGGGCTGATTTGCGGCGAAACTATAGGCTATCCTCGATTCTTGGGAGGAGAGATGCTAATGGGTCAATTGCTTACGGTGATGATGAAGCTACTAGAATCCATGGAACCCGGTGAAGGAAGCAGAGCAAAGTAAGGAAGAGGCGGGCATCCCATCGAGCACAAATGCTTAAGCTTTTGCAAGGTATGAATGAGTCTTTGTGTTCTTTAAAGAGTGAAATATGTAGAGCTAAAGCAGCAGCTAGCAAGCGTATCAGAGACAAAGCAGGTCATGGGTCAAGCTGAGACTCGGGAATAGGGGCTCAAATGATGGTTTCAGAGCAATTCGATGCTTTGAATGAGAAAATGGAGCACTTGGCGATATGCATGAAAGGGAACCTAATAATTTGCACTTCGGCCTACCGAAAAGGAGAATGAGGACACTGGGGTCGCCGTTCATACCTTCCTTGCGAAAAGAATGCAAAATCCAAGCACCGGTGGATATTACTGGAGGCACATCGAATTGGCAAGAAAGGAGAGGACACGCAATATTCGGGTCAAATGAGCAAGCAAAGAAGCTAAAGCGAGCAGAGTGATGCAGAACTGTCGGCTACTGAAGGCCAATTTATCTCGATTAACGATGATTTAAACGGGATGCAATTTCAGCAAGAGGAAAGAAGACATTGTGAAAATGAAGGAGGCTAGGCAGCGTGAAGATCGCATTTCTTGGAAAGGAGGAAAAGCGGCGATAGAAGATGACAGTGGAAATAGCGACCCGCTGTGTTAGTATGTTGGAATGTAAATACCTTTAAAACATAGCAAAGTATGCACTATGCATGATCTGTTAGATGGATGTAGATGTAATTTTTTTTTGGAAACATGGAGCATGAAGAGAAAGGTCTCCTGATATTTTGGATTCACAATGCCGCATTCGGTATGGAATAATAAAGGTGGAATCTTAAAGGGTTGGAGGGATTGCATGTTATGCTAGGAATGAAATTGCCCCCATGGGTTTGTGTGTTGGAACAGAAAGCACAAGACAAAGATACATTGGATTGAGCTACCGGGTAGAATTGGTAAGATCATTACGGGGTGTTATTTTCCACCAAAAGAGAGTCGCCTATATATATATAACAAAGGGGATTTGGATAAAGATGACCCATTATTTCATTTTGGAGCGGATATACTAACACCGGAAAATGGCTGAGAAGTAGTATTGTTAGGGGATTTTAAATAGAACGGAAACCAACAGCAGTGACTATGGTTAGTCCGGATGGAGAAATGAGTGGTTGGAGATGATGGATAATGGCGAACTAAAAATCAGGTTGGAACAGCTTATCGATGATGGTGTGAAATGGCCAACACCGCTTGAGGCGTCATGTGCTACATTTGTGTAGTGGCTTTGAGATGGTGATCTTTAATGGCTTTGCGCTGATACCGGTGAGGGCAAGCGCACTGCGAAATGCCGTGTGGTAGATTATGTCATTGCCAAACCCTCTTTTGGGCCGGAATGCCTTGTTGGTATGTCAATTGGAGATGAAAATGAAAATTCAGATCATGTGCCCATCTCTATAAAGATTAAGGTGCAATGGGTCGTAAGGGTGAGAAGCCATACATAAAAAGAGGCGAATATATTTGAAATACGACAAAGCGGATAAATATGGTGATATATGTGAGTAAAGTGACTTCTATTGTATGGCTTGACACATTACAAGGAAAAAGTGATGCATTGTCCTAGATTTTATTCACCAATGTTGGATAGTTGCTTTGTATCATATCGTCAAAGGATGGGGCTGCCTTGCAATAGCTGGTTCGGATCTGCGATTCGTGCAGGGGCAAAATTTAAAGCGGCCGGCGGAGAAAGCATGTGAACGGAGGATATACATTGGGGCTGATTAAAAAAAAAAAGAAGGCATACCTATACAAAACATAAGAAAAATGATGGAGGAATTGCCGGTAGATCCAAGAAGTTCCGAGAAGACTCAAACCCATGAAATATAGAACGGATGGATTACATGTAGAGGCACTTATGGCAACATATGCACGTAAGTTGTATAATGTTCCCCCGAGGAAGCTATGATGGAGGGCAAATGAAGACACATATGCTATATCGAGATACACTTGCTTTCACTCTAGCTGATGTGCAAGATGGGCTTAAAAGGCTTTCAATGGCAAAGCCGCGACGCCTTGTGGTCTTATGGCTGAAATGCTTAAAATGGGCAGGAGAAGAAGTAGCAATTGCCGTAGATATGTTTAATATGGCACTTTAGAGATGGCTTTCCAACATCCTGGCAGTGAATAGGGTGGTACCGCTACATAAAAATGGAAGTATCCAATCAGAAAGTAACTACCGCACTATTATGGTTGGCGTCTATATGCAAAATTATTCGCTTCTATCCTTGAGCGCAAGATAAGTGCTTGGGCGAGGGATAACAATGCTAGAACCATTGGACAAAGCGGACTTTAGACCCAAAAGTCCACAATTGACCCTTGGTTACTCTCAGGTGTTATGATGGACTCGATGTCGGGTAAGAAGAAACCAATTGTATGCTACTTTTTGTAGACTTTAGCAAAGCTTTCACATGGTTAATAGGCGAATTTGTGGCGAGAATGAATGGTGACACGAACATCCCGATTGAGCTCGGACATGCGGTAGGTGTGCTTTTGCGGCAAGGTTCTAGTGCAGCTTGTCATCCTTTGTGGAGTTATGTGATGAGATGGTAGAAAGCAATATGGGAGTAAAGCAAGGATGTCCCTTTGTCACCTACTCTTTTATTTTATTCATAGACCAACTTGAAGGGTGGAGTGCAGGCACATGGGGAGATGGTACCGAGAGAGTATGTATTCATGCTTCTATTATGTTGATGATGTAGTATTGCTGTCCCTGAGCATACAAGGGATGCAAAAGCATTTGGATGTGCTTGAAGTTACTGCGAGGATAAGGGCATGCGGTGAATCTAGATAAGACCAAAGCAAAGGTGTTTGGGGCAAAAAAAAGCCTTTTAACATGTTCGATTCTACTATAAGGATAGGCAAGTGGAAGTGGTAGAGAATTACAAATATTTGGGCCTACTTAGTAGATAAGAGTCTAATTGGAATCAAGCAGGTGGAACATAGGGGTGAATCGGGTCTAAAAAGCGTTGTATGCTATGCAAAGGAAGTGTGTGAATGCGAGAGATATGGAATTTTGAGATGAAGCGTATGCTCTACAAGGTGCTTGTCCGCATTTGTGCTATATGGCTGTGAAGTCTGGGGACCAGGCCTTGCTAATGATAGTCGGCAAAAAGTGGAAAGATCTGGAAGAAATTTTTTCATACGAGTTGGGCACAAAGATGCAAAACACCATATGACATGATGCTAGTTGAAAGTGGAATGATGCCACTGGTGAGGCTCTTTATGCATCATCGGCTTATATGTGCAAAGTCCTATCTCGATATGTCGATCAATAGCTTGCTCTGTAGACTTGTTTTTAGAGGAAACCGTAGTAAAAGGCCGGGTATGCGATATAGGCAGGATGGCTTATGAAGTGGGGATGAACATACAGGATTTGGAGATGCACAAAGGACATTAGTGGTTGGGTTAGAGATAGTTTTTTTGAGTAAGTCATGGAGCATGCCAGTGTGGAAGAAAGAGTATTATAAGGCTCACATAATCCATCTTCTAAAGAAGCTAAGATCTTAGGGAACCCATATAAATGAAACTTAGGCATGCAATCACAAGAATACGGGTTGAGCTCACACCACTCTGGTGTGGACGGGGAGATGGGGCGTATTAGCATGATCTTAGACATTGTCGACTATGTGATGTGGAGTAGTAGAAGATGAGGCCCATGTCACGCTTTTGTCAGCGCTTATCCGGATATCGGGTCAAGCATGGGGTGGAGTGCTATTTGGCTTGTTGATTTCTTTCGACGGTGGGGCTCATACGTGGAGGTTGTATTATGGACATTCTTAACCATAGAGAGGTCTGATGAAGCAACAAAGGGTGCCGGAGATTGAGGTAGGGTAGGCCGGTGTGTTGTTCTCACGAGGCTTTGGATGACTTATTTTATAATTTTGAGTGCAATGTAATCGTCTCATAGACCAGGCGGTCTAGAAAGCGTAATAATAAAATTTCATTTCATTTCTCTCCTCCCTCCCTCCCTCCCTCCCTCCCTCCCTCCCCTCCCTCCCTCCTCCCTCTCTCTCCCTCTCTCTCTCTCTCTTAAAATCATTAGTAAAAATGTATCGGACATTCAAAAATCAGGTTAGCATCTTTTATGGAGGAGCAAGAAAGAAAAGAAAAGGCTTTGAACATTCGCTTAGTTGGAATCAAGACAAACTAAAGAAAGAACCAAAGAAATTGTACAAGCTTCTGTGAGAATGATCTTGGGCTAATGGGTATAGGCATTACAAGGATGCATTTCGTATTCGTAAAGCGAGAATGGCGAAACAGAGACACATTATTGTTAAGTTTAGCTGCGAGAGGATAAACTTAATGTATTGAAAAAAGAAATCCATGCTCAAAAGAAAGAAAATTTGGATCAATGAGCGACCTTACAAAACACTAGCTACAAAGAATACAAAACTCAAATGTACAAGATACTCAAAGGAAGCAAAGGCAAATGGGAAAAATCATTCGTGGAAGCGTGGCAAAGTTGTAGTAGAAGATCAAAATGGCGATAGGTATTTGAGACCACGAGAATAACATGTTGGAACATTAATAGTCTTAGCCAATATAAAGTAGATGTAATGGGTGAGTTATTTGAAAATGTAGATGTTTTATTCTTTTTAGAAACACGGAGAAGCGAGGAAAAAAGTTTACAGGACATTCATGGTTTTGTTTTGTTACACTCTGTTGGTATAATAAAGGATGATGTTTAAAGGGTCCCGCAGTGAATAGCATGTTATGTTAGAACAAATATGAGACATTTGATAAAACTAGTGGCCAATTTATGGGCTCGATGCAACACATTTTGGATTGAAATGCTTGGCGAGAAGGGGAAGATTTTTATCATGGGTTGTTACTCCAGAGAGAATCCCAGTTTATAATACATAGCATCTAGATGAGATGATGGATTTTTAATGCAGGCGGATGTTACTTTCCTTAATGCTAGCGGTGATGTTCTTTTGTTGCAGGAGATTTGAATGGGCCGTCTTCTTTCATGGCGACTAGCTAGTATGGAGGACCCTATATAGGTTGAGATGTGATGACGGAAATTGGGCCAAAATGGTTGGAATAGATTCTGGCCGAGACAAAATGGTGGCCTACACCTCTCAGAGTAATCCACGTCATATATGTGTGTAGTGGTGCGGATTTAGTGATATATAATGGTACCGCGGATGTTTCCGGCCACGGTAGATGTACATGTAAAATGCTGTGTTACGGATCTTGTTCTCGCTAAGCCCTTAATTTGTGGAACCAAATGCTACACATGTATGTAAGGGAAGAGATGGAAATTTCGAATTTCGATCAGATAGGAATTGTTGTTGTACATACACATAAATATAAGCCAAGCGAAACTAGCGCCATGAAGTCAAGGATACATATGGACTTTCATAAAGGCGGAGAAATACATGAAAAGTGTGAAGAGAGAATACAGAAAAATTTGGCCTAGTGATATTGAAATTTGAGTAAAATTAACAAACTTGGTACTAGATCACTCTTGTTATTTTGTCTCCGCATAAAAATTGAAGGATTACCATGTAATACATTTGGTTTTTGTTCATCATGCAAAGCAAAGCGTGAATATAAAAAAACAAAGGGAAGATAAGCGGAGGCTTAAAAAGAGTATGTAGCATTAACCAAGTCAAAAGAAAAGTCATACTTCGAAAAGGGAAAAGACTTGGTTCGCGGACCTATCGTAAACCCAATGATTTTTGGAATAAATTGAAAAGGAAAACTAGAATGCAACATGATACTCATTTGGACCAACCGACCCTGCTTTCTGCCAAGTATATGAACTTTACCATATACGGTATTAATGAAGCAAATGTTGGTCAACTGCGGGATGATCATTTGTACTTCACTTTGGAGAACTTGGGAAGGTTTAATGTACAAATGGAAAACGATGCAATAGAGTGCAGTGGCGGAGATGTTCAAATGGTGATCGTCGGTCCATATGTATTGTTATCTCTATATCTTGTATTGCATAAAGGATTTTCTGCTCCAGCAGTTGAATAGAGTGGTTCCACTTGTAAGTCGGGAGATGAAGGTAATCAAAGGAATTATAGAATGATTTTGGTCAGTGGCTTGTATGCTAAGCTACTTATCTTTGAGGTACATAAGCGGGTGCTTGGTCGGAGGACATGTCTCCCAGGCCATTAGGCAAGCGGGGTTTAGGCCTAAAAGATCACGGTGGATCGTTTAGTTTGCCTTGCGTGCTATGGTTGATTGTGTCAAGGGAAGAAAAAACTGCTTTAGCCATGTTTTGTTGATTATGCTAAGGCGATGACGATGTCATGCCATTGTTATGGGAGAGAATGGAAACCCTAAGTGCCAATTGAGCTTAGACAAGCAGTGAGAATACTCTATGAGAAAGTTTTGGTCAAGTATCATTCCTATATGCAGGGGTACAGTAATGGAGAGCAATATCGGAGTTAAGCAGGGTGTAATTTGTCACCACCACATTTGGTTTGTTCATGGAGCCAAATGAAGCTTAGATGGCCAGGGAATGGTGGGGATGGGACCCTTTATTTGGTTATGTGGTTTTATTGCTCCTTATCTCTTTGATGATGTGGTTCTTTTATCGCTCTATTGCGGTGTCTGAAGCATAGATCTTTAGCCTGTTCTTGTGACCAAAAAGGTATGCGGTGAATATGACAAAGACTAAGATGATGGTCTTTGGAGCTAATAAAAGTCGACATCTTAAATTTTATTTTAAAAGAGGAGCCTGAGTTGTAACCTCATATAAATATTTGGGGATACATGTGGACAAAGGGTCTAGTTGGAATCTTCTTGTGAACATAAGTAAATGGGAGCTCAAAAGCACTCTGATGTGTCTGTTAAAAGTGGAAAAGCAATATGGGATTTCGGGTTTGAAAAGGGACTTTGTTTAATCTTGTTACAACTAGTTCTATTACTCTGTGGGTGTGAGGTGTTGGGTCCAGGTTTGTCGGCAGTTTTTGGAAAATTCTGAGAAAGTGCAAAAAAAAAATTCTTGAGAACTGAAGGGGGAACTAGCACAAAAACTGCATGACACTCGCCGCTTGTGGAATCGTGGTATGATGCCTCTACTAAGCCGCTTTGTCACGGGATGCTCAGCATATATTTGTAAGGTGCAATTTGACAGCAAAGCGGTTGAAAGCTACCGAGTGCGTGCATTAGAGGAGACAAGGATAAGGGTTGGTATGCAAACATTGTAGAATGGACGAGGAAATGGAGTTTAGATATTCATTGCCTACAAGAGAATAGGTCGAATATTTGGGGATGGGTACACGATCTCATTAGAAGAAAACGGAGGGTCCCTGAAACAAAAAGAATTCTAACAGAAAAATATATGAATCCCACACTTCAAGAGGCCAAAGTATCTTAAAGAAGGTGTATCGTTGGGAATGAGGCACATGATAAGCGAGGATCTTAACTTGCATAGAGATTGGGGGTTGAGGTAGCTGGAGTGATATTCCATGAGTTAAGGTTGTGCAAGTTATGTGATATGCGGAAGTTGAAGATGAAGCACATGTGATCATAAGATGTCCGTCCTACAATGGGGCTCGCCAAGCATGACATTCATTCAAACTTACAGCCGGAATTTTTTTGACTTACACCGCATTACCAAGTTGGGAAGCATCCCCGAAAGAAAAGAAGTATTAGCCGAAGAAATGAAATGAAATGAAATGAAATATATGTATTTACTACGCTGCAGACCACCGTGCCTATGCGAGACGTTCAAAAATCATACAATCAACATTATAAAAAAAATCCAATGCATCCCGAGAGAGAAATGCATGATGTCTCCCACTTCTCTTCCTCCTTCTCTTTACCAACAATATCCTTGAACACGATTCCCTTTGCTCCAACATCTCAATTATAATTTTCCTACAATATTTCACCGACAGATCAAAAAGTTACCGATCACTAGGCTAATCCGGTGTTTACTACGAAGATCCTCATGCAGGTGGGGATAACCCAAAAGCGCATGCGCTTCATCTTCAATCTCCCATGTGTTACACACTTTACATTACCCCGGAAGTTCATAAGGATATTACTCCCATCTACCCACTTCCACACCTAGTCCGTGTGAAACTAGCCTCAATCGCCTAATGGCATGCTCGGGTAGCTGACAACCTTCACCTAGACATCTTGGTTCGCAAAAGGGGATTGATGGACTTATAGTGTCTTTCTTCACCTCTGGGACACACCAAGATCGCATAACCACATGATCGTGTACCCGTGCTCCTGTCACCATCGCCGAGCAGTGGTCATTGCTATCCAATCCCATTTCCTCATCCGGATCTTTTATGCACACCACCCCTTGTCTCTAGTTGTTACGTGGAAAGCAGGTAATGTTGTAATTAATGAGGGCGATGGGAGAGTCTAATGCATTTATATGGGAGGATGCATTAGAACGTATTACATAATGTTGAGTGTACATATTTGAGCGTCTCATAGACACTGGTAGTGCTGCAGGCGTGTTAAATACAACATTTCATTTCATTTCATCTCTCTCTCTCTCTCTCTCTCTCTCTCTCTCTCTCTCTCTCTCTCTCTCTCTCTCTCTCTCTCTCTCTCTCTCTCTCTCTCTCTCTCTCATGAATGATGAATGGATCCCGAAAAACTCTTCTGCTCATGCTCACACCGAAATAAATAGATGCCAAAACACATATGCTTAATGAACTTGAGCAATTCAATCGATGCGATCCCGAGTTGAGCAATTTAAGCATGATATGAGTAATAAAAGTTAGAAGTGCCAAAGCAGTACTTGTAATATCTCTAAAATTAAAAAGATCGAGTTTTGAGGTACTGAGGAAAAGAACAAGAAAAGAAAGCATATGATGTATTTGAAATTAAAAAATCAGTTTGCTTTTCCACAGGAAGAAACAGGAAAAAATAAGTAAAGGGCTTTGAATATTAAATACGCCCGAGGTTGCTAAGAGAATACTTAAGCACGTGGTTGGAAAATTTTCTTGAAGAGAGAAACTGCAGATTGAGGATGTGGAATTATGGAAGCTCAAGATTGGAAAAGAGAATAACAATGGCGCACATATTATTGCAAAATTTAGTAAGCGGAAAAAAAATTAGAAGTGCTTTAGGAAACGCGTAAGCTTGAAAGGTACTTCCACATCGCGATCTCAATGAGGATCTTACCAGGCCAGTTGGAAGAGCATAAAGTGCAGATACAAGTAATGAAGGAGGCAAAGCAGGAATGGGCGTAAGGTGCGCCGGCTTAATCCAGGTAAGATAATGGTGGATACCGTGGCATAGGTGGAAGTTGAGACCACCAGGGATCGGTCATGTCTTTGGAATATTGACTCTATTAGTCGGGTTAAAGTAGATGTAATTAGCTTTATGCTTGAGAATGTTGATGTTATTTTTTTTCTAGAACTTGTGAACATGAAGAGAAAGGTTTACCTTAAATAAATGATTTTTATTCTCGCCTATCTCGCATGGTATAAAAAAAATCATGGAGGTTAAAAAGGGCATGGAGGAATTGCATGTTATGTTAGAAAAATGTCGACATATGGTAAAGGCTAGTACCACACGGTTCTTTGCAACGATTTGGATTGAAATTTTGGGCGCTTTTGGGAAAATATTTATTGCGGTGTTGTTACTTTCCCCGCGTGGTTCAAGGCTGTATTTGGGGAAACTGACAGTGGACGATTCCCTTTTTCCAGTTAGAGCAAGATGCTGGCGGCACCCTTCGCGAAGAAGGAGATATTATCGATGGGAGATTTTAATGGGAGGGTTGCCAATAAACAGTGCATCAGAGCTCCTGAAGGGGATCGGTTGTGGTTGGAAATGCTAGATGAATAGGAGGTAAAAGAATATGGGTGGCATCGCGTGAATCTCTTGATAAAATCGGATGGCCCACACCAATAAAGGGAATCATGTGCTTAACATGTGCAAGGGCTGGACTTGCTTATATATAATGATATAAGCAAATTTCATGATACGGTAAATTAACATGCGGGGATGCTAGTGTTGTAGACTTGGTTTTGGCTAGGACATGTTTTGCCAGGATGTTGAACCGAGAAGGGAAGCAATGCCTCGGATAACCGGATCACGACCTTATTAGTTGAGCCGCTGGTTAGAAATGTGCATCAAAAGTAAGTGATCATGTGCCATATGGACATAGGATTTATATGCAATATAATAAAGCCGAGGAGTATGGGAAATTGTGTGAACAAAAGACATTGGAAATAGCATGGCGGAAGATGCGTGATGCCATTAGTGAGGCTTGCCCAAATGGTCCCGAAATTGCTGCCAAATGCTTCGCTCATCGAGAGAAAATTGAGCGGCATCCCGCAATGCATGTTTGATGGGACCGGCAAGGCAAAGGAAGCAGTTTAAGAAAGCGTGGCGGTATAGAAAGGCAAAATTAAAGAAAAGTATATGTGAAGTTGACCAAATCAAAAAAGAAACAAAGACATTTATAAAAAGCAAAGATCATATGATAGAGGAGTTGGTTAAACCTAAGCAATTTTAGAACAAGGTTGAAGCCTAATGTAAAACAAGAAGTCGGACATTGATGCATTGTTAGGACAAGCACGCAAGCTATATCATGTGCCCGGTATTCCTCGATGGAAGAGATCATATATCCATTGTTGATGAATGCAAGTTCACCCCTGAAGATCTTGAAGAAGGTTTGGCAACTGGGGAAGGAAATGACGCACGAGGATTCAGTGGCAAACGTTCAAACGGTTAGATTCTGCTCATGCGATGCTTTTAAAACCATTAAATGCGCTGGGTAAGATGGTTTTCCTCGCACATGGCAGTTAAAGTTATTCCATTATACAAAGCGGGGAGACGATAAAGACCCGTGTAACTATAGGATGATTATAGTTTGCCTTTTTGCAAAATTGTTTGCTACCATGTTAAACACTAGATTAATATGTGGGCTGAAATAAATGGAGTGAGGCTATGGGCCAAGCAGATTTAGACCTAAACGGTCTACCATATTCATTTGATCACTTTACGTACCATGATAGATTAGATTCCGGCAATAAAACCTTTATATGCTCTTTTGTAGATTATGCTAAGGCCTTTGACACAGTTGGAATAGGGATAATCTCGGCGTAGAATGGAGTTACTTTGAGTCCTGGAACTAAGGCAATGTTTAAGGTACTATACTAAAAGTCTTAGTTAGGTTGTCACTACCCTATGTAAAGAGTGTGATAGTGTTGTGGTCGGTAATATTGGGGTCAAGCAAGGATGTCCTCTATCTCCAACTTTGTTTGATTGTTCATCTACGAAATGAGAGTTGGTTGGTTGAACATGGGGGTGATGGTACTTTGTAAAATGGTTGTGTAGTGAAGCTTTTGCTATATGCGGATGATAGTCATTCTATCATCACGCTCGATGCGGGGATGCGAGAAACACTTGATGCTATTTGTCATATTTTGTGATGGTAAAGGAATGCAAGTAAACCTTGCTAAAACAAAAATTTATTGTCTTTGAACCAAATAAAAGCACCATCTGTTATTCTTCTACAAAGGCACGCCAGCTTGAGCTTGTAAACTCGTTATAAATATCCAGGGTGGGAAGTTGATAAAAAGTCGGAATATGAACATGGTCAGAGCAGAGTGAATCGTGGTCTCAAAGCCTTGTATAGCATACAACGAGAAGTGCCAAAGCTTGAAATTTGGAATTTGACATGAAGCGGATGTTATATAGAGTACTTGTTAGTGACAAGATCTTGTTATAGATGTGTGAGGTTTGGGGGCCAGGATTAGCGGGAGATGCATGGAAAAAGGTAGAAGATCCAAAAAATTCCTTAGAGCAGACTAAAGGCACAAACAAACACCATATGACATGATGCTTGCCTGAATGTGGATATGATGCCCTGTGAGGCGTAACTTTATGTAATCGCCACGATCTTTGCAAGATACGATTTGAGGATGATGATAACTTCGCGCTTGGCAAATGGAGGAGACAAAATTGAAGGGTTGGTATGCCGACACTGAGGAGTGAATGAGTGAAATGGGGTTAAATACCCACGATCTATAAAACCGCATGATATTCGAACATGGGTAAAAGACCAAAATAACAAAACCGGAGATTCCAGATTAAGAAGGATTTCTACACACGATGTATCAACCCAAAACTTCAAGAGGCTAAGTACCTTCAGAAAGTATACCCTTTGAAGCTCACGATATTTAATTAGCAGAATGAGATCACCACATAGACTTGGAGTAGAAATTGGCAAATGGAGGGAATCATAAATGAGGCATTTCAAAGCATGTAATATGGGAAGTGGAGGATGAACAACATGTCTCTTGAGGTGCCCCCAGTCTGGAAATTCAAACAAGTATAATATTCAGCATCAACCTTGTTGGAGTTTTTTTGACTTAGAAGGCAAATGCATAGGGAAATTCATAAAAGATGTTCCAGTCCGAGGGAACAACTGTCATAATGTTATCTCTGAGAGGAGTTGGGAGTGAGAGACTAATGCATTATTGTCCGAAGATGCATTAGATGATATTTTCTATAATGTTGATTGTAATGTTGAACGCCTCATAGGGACCCCAGCAGACGTGATTAATTATTTCATTTCATTTCATCTCTCTCTCTCACCTCTCTCTCTCTCTCCTCTCTCTCTCTCTCTCTCTCTCTCTCTCTCTCTCTCTCTCTCCTCTCTCTCTCTCTCTCCTTTGTCCTCTCAGGATGCCAAAAAGCGCGCTTTGGATCTCGCCAAAACAAAATTTGTAGTCTTTGGAGCATCCAAGTTTACCATGTTTATATTATTATATGAAGTTATTGATGTCTGAATCCACTATAAATATCTTGGATCAGTAGTAGATAAAAGCCCTAACTCAATCATACAGATCAGAAAATTAATCACGAGGCTTAAAGCTCTTTGGCGATCTGAAAAATGCAACACACATTGTGTGGGCTGAAATCGGAATTTTAGTATGAAAAAATGTTATATAAAGACACTAGTGAGATCCGCTGTGTTGTATGGTCGTGAGATTTGGGGGTCGACGGGCTTCCTATACATGGAAAAGGTAGAAAAGATGGAAAAGATTTCTTAGAACAGAGCTTGGGTCAAGGTCGTAGGGCGCCATGACATGATGCTAATTGAGTCCTGGATGTTAACACTTGAAGAAGAAGCCTTGTGTCAAACACTTAAGTATGTTTTAAGATTTTGTATTCCACGCCAAATAATGCTTTTGCCCCTGTAGCCCTAGAGGAAACGTGAAAAGGATGGTTTGCATATGTGGAAATTTGGATGGCAAAATGGGATGCACACAGGACTTGCTAAAACAAGGATGACATTGAAGTGGGTGTCGTAGCTTTTTTTCATGTAGCCGGAGGGATGGCGGGGTGAAGAAGAGTTTTATAGAAACGTGATCAATCCCTGCTTTGCAAGCAGGCAAGCATTTGGAGGAACACATAAGTACTAAGCACGGACATGCTATTTGAGAATTAGGTCAGCTCCCTGGAAAACCAGTGGAGGTTGGCGGGTGGAATAATATCCCACATGAGCCATTCACCTTTTGCCGCCTTTGTGGTGGAAATCCCGATCTTGGAGGACGAGTCCCATGTTCTCTTGCATTGCCTGTGTATACAAGCATGCAGAGAAAACACTGTGTTCATGCACTTATACGCCATGTGAGTTTTGACCTCTACAAAATACATGGGCTGATATATAACCTAAAATGTTGGGTAGAGAGAAACAAAACATAAGGCACTAAATATAGCTGAATTGGAGCGAGATAGATAGGAGGGAGGACTAATGCATTTCGGCCCGAGGATGCGTTAGATGAATGGTTGTATAGTTGATGTATACGGGATGTCTTATGACTCAAGGCCTCAAAGACATAAATACTGTTCATCTCTCTCTCTCTCTCTCTCTCTCTCTCTCTCTCTCTCTCTCTCTCTCTCTCTCTCTCTCTCTCTCTCTCTCTCTCTCTCTCTCTCTCTCTCTCTCTCTCTCTCTCTCTCTCTCTCTTTGTGTGTGTGTGTGGGCGCTACAGGCGGCTGGTTTTGAGCAGACGCTGTTCTCTATTCTCTATTTCACCTTACACACCCACGGGTTAAAACAGGTTATTTTAAGCGAGCATCAGGGTTGTATCATATGAAGAAATGGGATCTAGATGGCGGAATAAGCGAGGGGCAAAAAGCACGAAGATTGGTGGAGTCGGCATCGAGTGCGACTAAAATAACATTGGAAAGGGCTTGAAAATAACCTTTGTCGAGCATGGATCAAGCTAAACTTCATCGAACTGATATTTGGTGAGAAACCTAGCCTGACTCACAGCCCAATGACAAAACAAAACATAAAAACCTGGCGACATCAGCCCGCTAATAGCGAACGAGAACCTCACGGAATGCTAACTACCGGCATATTAACGGACCTATTTCTCGGATGGGCTTCTTTGAGCCCAGAATATTGCATGAAGAACAATCTTGGGAAGGCAGGGTTCAATCGATGTAGAACAAGTACACAAGGCAAATTCCGATCTCCTTACTAAATGAGATGGTCGCAATGGGAATTTAATGGCAAGTGAAATGGTTTCTACTTAAATCTTATGATGAGAATGCTTGATCAGATGGAGGCAAATCGACATGAAATGGAAAAAAAAAACAGAGAAAAGAGATGGAGGAATCAAGAAGGAAACAACATCTCCGATTAGGGAAATTGTCAGATCATTCCATGAACTAAGACAGAATGGGATTTTGAGGAATGGAAATTGAAAATTTGAAACACAGAAGCACATTACGGATAACGCAGTGCATATTTTGAATGAAAAATTTAAAGATATTCAAGAACAACGAAACGGAGATTTAATGAAGAAAGGGAACGTCGAGAACAAGAAAAGCCGGTCTTTGAATTTATGCATTGCGGTGGACTTGGTGAGAAAGAACAAGAGAATACAAGAGGAGGTATGTACTTTTTATCAATACTCTTCATTGTGATAATTTAGGATGTGACATGAGGCTTTAGGGTTGGTAAGAAAGGGGAAAAACCATTATTATTGTAAAAATGGGCGTTAGAAATGCAAAATTGATGATATGCGTAAGAGAGTGGCCTTTAAAAGGATGTAATATTTGGATCATCGATGATCTTACAAAGAAACTCAAATGCAAAGATCGTGAAAGAAGAGATTATGAAAATCGGGGAGGCAAAGACGAGGGCAAAAAAGCTTATTGGAGAATGGGAAAGCCGTGATTGAAGAATAGGGAGTACAGACTATCTTTGCATTGTGGAATCGTTAATCTGAAAGTAGTAGAAGCTTCTTTGTTTGGATAACATTCTCATAACCTCGGGATATTATATTTATGGCAGAAAAACATTAGCATGAAGAGGCTACACGTGATATAGTTGGGTGATGTTTGGTACACTCAGATGGAACAGAAAAGGATGGAGAAGGAAGGGGTTTTGGTGGTGGGTATGCTGTACGTAGTAATCTTGTACATCTATTTAAGATAGTGAAAAGCAAAGAATCTAAACAATATGTGTGTGGGATTGGAAGTGATGGGAAGACATAGAAAGCTATTTATTACCGGATGCTATTTCCCCCAGGGAATCTCTCCCACGATAGCTGCAAATATGGATAAAGATGACCCTTTCATCATAAGGACCCGGATGTTATGAAGTTGAGAACGTAAGATATTATTTTAATGGGTGGTGATTTTAGCGGACGGATTGTCGCTTAAGCCTACATTGCTAAGCATACAGTGGACGTTTGGATGGAACACATTGATGCAGAGGTTGGTATGGAGAAGGCAGTGGTGGAAAAAACTCATGATTGTTGTTTGGATGTGCAACCACAAGGTAATCATTTGTTAAATGGCGTGTAGTGGGCTTTGAGCTGATCGTATCAGTAATGGCATAAGAAAATTCTCATCTTAAAGCAAATGCGTCGGTGGGGTCCTGGGAGGAGTCGATGTGATTGATACGCTATGGTCGGTACACATATGATAGAAAGTCTACAGATTATTATGTGGAGGATACAATAGCTACCTCGTACTTTCCCATTGTGATGGATATCTACATAAGAAAGGAAGGGGACAAAAGAATAACAAAGAAGGCAAATAAAAAAATCTGATTTATACATGAGGCCACATAAACGATGCCTACATGCAATGTTGTGAGCGAAGCTAGTAGTATACATGGCGGATAATGCATCGGGGAATGGATGGAAATTGCTTACTAAAATGCTTATTGATCCGCAACTATATGTTTTGTATCAAAGTAGCTAAGGAGCCTCCCTTGTAATGGGTCGGTACATCAAGAATGTAAAAGCAAATATCTTGAATTTAAAAAGCAAAAAGTCGACATAAGCATCTTGTGCGTATAGAATTATCCTTCGGAGTTAGTGAGGCGAAAAACGTGCACATTTACAAAAGGAAGCAAGAAGAGTTTGTATGGAATTATTAAGAGATCCTTAAACGATTCAATCACATCTCATCAATACTAGTTTTTGTTGTTCTAAATAGCTTTAACTCCACCATATTGTTCAAGCATCTTCTCCATTTGATTCCATACATTCTATTAACTCAAAGGTCACCTCGCATTTACGATAGCTTTCTCAACTTCAATACTTTAATGACTTCATAAGTTCTTATTGACTTTATTGATGCATCAATTGTTGCCCTCTGTTTTTACCACTTCCCTTTTACAATCGGTGCCTTATTTGTCCTGAAATCCCCGCTACAGCATTTTCTTGAATGCTATTGATGTATTGTATATTTTCTTGTAATAGATTTATCAGCTTCAATTCAAATTTTGTTAGCCATTGGGAATTCATCCAAAACTATGTGTGCTATATAATAACCTCGCTTTTTATCTCGAAGTTCATTTTTAATAGCAGTGTACTCCAACATTATTATCCACTATGTGAATTTCACAGATGAATGGGCGCTTCTTAGCGGGATATAATAGTCATATTAAACGGTTGTTGCCAAGGAAGAATAATTCAGTTCTACTCGCACTAATAAGCATATTGCATTTAATAAAAGTCTTCTACAATTTCCGCTTCTTACCATCTAATTGATATGCCATGTAAAGTGACTATATCATACATGATTGTATATTTTTGATTGGTCTTCATTCATCTTTTTTTCTTTGTCTTAACATGATGACATATTGATCTATGTCTTCAAATTTTAATAATTCTTCCATTGCATAATCGGCATGCATTCTAGTATAGCGAGGTGTTAAGCTCGGCTCGATTGATACCATGTTGAATTAATATGTTTTCAATATATGATAATGTCATTGCTCTTGCAATTGATGGGGTTATAGTTCAATTTCTCTAATAAATGACGATGCATCAAATGTCTTTCCCACATGAGTATTGGCGGTGCACCGTCAATTAATGATGATGCGAATAAAAACCTTAGGCGTCGATTGTGTGAAGCGATGCTATTGCCTCATCCATAACAAAGGTTCTCTCATTTTTCAATTAATCCCATTGCAAGCCTGAGTCTCGATATGTTTCAAACACATCCATTATATGTTTTAGCATTTCCCAGGTTTAAATTTTTATAGCGTGCGTGTAACACTTGTATAGATATTAAACTTCACCATTATGTGGTAAGATAATCTTATCAGGCCTTACAATTTACATTCTGTATCTCACAGTCTGATATTTCTATGGATACTGGAATTCTGTCTCTAAATGCATATTATCACTTAGTTTACATATCACATCTATATGGAATAAATGAATATTTCTCATTATATTCAATATATGTAAGGGATCATGGTCTGCATTCTTTGATGCAAGGAAATCTTAGGTCACAACATTGATCTTCCGGTTGAATTTATTGATATTATCCATGGGATTTTTACCTTCAAGATGCAGTAGGCATTTCTGAAGGCTCTTTACTTGTTACATGATGGACACTTGATTCTCCAAAAGCGACCTCCATTCTTTGATAAGTATCGTGCGTTGATATAATCCCCTTGATATCGTTAATTTCTCATCACCAACATCAACACGGTATTCTCTTTATCAAATCCTTTATAAATGTATGTATATATAAATACATAAAAAATCATCTTTTATTCTTGAGATATATCTAACATTTATGTAATCTAATTAGATAATAAAATGGTTGTATGACACCATTTACATCATTAACGTTTTCTTAAACATCTGTACATACCCTTTGAGATCTACATAAGTTTTCATATTCACAACCTTTAGTATCTAATAACATTTCCCATCTTTTTGCTTTCTAGATGAATGGCCATGGATCATATATTTCTCTACCTTTATTAATAAATCGGGAACTTGGTAGTCGTGATTATCGTCGATAAGTTCAATTGGTATGAGACTAGCACTTCAAGCCCACAATGTCTTGCTCTAAGCAATCCACGTTTTGAAATTCAATTACATGAATCCTTATACCTGACATCTCAAAATGTGACCTCGGTGATTGCTGCATGAGCTAATGGGTGTGGACCAGTCTTACAACTATCACAATTATCTCGGTGCGGTCGATTTCCAACTAACTTTTCAATTTCCAGTAATTCAGGGTTTATTGTCCATAGTGATAAAGAAACTAAGTGCCCCTTTACTCGAGCAAGCTAATGCATCGCTTATTTGTGTCTTTAATCATCGCTGCGACCAACAAATGATGCGTGCGCAACTCAGGACACACCCTTATCATCAAATTCATGTTGTCCCCTTCATCTTCGCAGATAGTCAACATCATCTTCTAATGATTTCTTTATAACAAGCAACCCAGGTGCATGAAGTTAATCCTTCAAATCTTCTACCGTGAATACGCATATCAACTAAATTACTCATTGATTAGCAGCCTAGTTGTAAAAATCGCTTCTACTCTTGCATTAACCTACATCTATACCCGGTCTATCACATGATAAATGTTCCAGCGACACTCCATTACCTTTCCATGTGGAAACGACAAAGGATCACGCAATGGCTCATATACTTGGATCCAGGTATATTCATATATATTGGTCTACTATCATTATGTATCACGATCAGCACTCGTGGACTGCTGACCACTATTTGCATGCATAATGCGGCCAATTCCGCTCTCATTAATAAACCCATTTTCACAATTTAGTAATAAATCCACTTTCCCATATGCATACTTTTCATGTATTTTAGGTACATTGAAAATGGATTTATTATCGACATTAGACAATATCCATCACCCAGTTTAATGGCCTTTGCTTGATTTCTTGCAACAATACGGCCCGGGCTCCACTTTTGCTATCATGGATATACCAATGTAATATGGTTGTTCACGGTTTCGGCGTAGGAAATGTCGATGATATGTTCGACCCCATGATAACAACCAGACGATGGAACTTTAATTTGATGAACTCTCACCACTAACACCATGTAGTGAAACAAAGCAAACGATTTACCTTCCACCTTGAAGCTAAAATCTCGTGCATCATAATAATTCTATTGAGGTAAATAATCTTGTGTCGTTCCAACACCGCTTTCCACGATTCTGATAAACACCATCATCTTCTCGTAATAATTACATACCCACATCTCCCACAACTTTTTATTGATCAAATCCATGGAACAAAGCATAGTACCTATCAATCTCCATCTCTTTAACTTTACTCTTCCAATAACAAAATGCGCTTGGGTATCCCCTTCCCTCACATTTTACTACATTCAACCTTCTCCTTTTCTTGTATGTCTTCATATACAAGCGTTTACGTTCTCTTAATCCTTCTTTTTCTTACCTCGGGCAACCCTTTATAAAAGTAAGCGGCTGTCGCTAACTTTATTTTCCCTTACTTTCTTTGTCTTGAGTTAGGCGCCTCTCATACATTCAACCTTTGTGCATCCTTTTATCCTTATACTATTTGCACTCACGATATCAAAATTAACTCTTTCCTTTAGATCTTTCACCATCACTTTTCCCTTCTTATCTACTTTATCGACGTTTCTCATTAAGTTCATCCTTTTACTCTTGACAATCTTGCATATTTCACTCGGCGTCTTTCATTTCTCTTCTTCTTTCACTTCCTATCACTTTACGCTCCTTCCACATTCATAACTCTCCCATATCTATTTCGACACTATTACCATCCCACCTCATCACAAACTATTACTTCCATCGTCCTCCTCCTCCCTTCCTACTATTCTCTCCCTCCCCACTTCCTTTACTTTCAATACAAAATCTCTTTTTTTGCATACTCACTATCTCTTCTTTTACAACCAATTCTCACATGTTCTCTGCTTCTTCTCATTAACTTTCTTCTTCTCTTACGTATTTTCCTCTGATTTGATTCGCTAACTTTCTATATGCTCACGCATTTTGCCCTATGTTCATTCTTCTTTTACTCGGGCAATTGGAAAGCATCTTATTTATCGTGTTCTCATTCACTTTATCCCTCTTCTCCTCTCCTCGGCACTTATGTCAGTTATTCTTCTCCTCCCATCTGATCACCTTTCAACACTCCTATACATTGGGATATTAACTCTTTAAGTCTAAATCTAAATACCCTTTATTACCATTCGCATATAACCTTTCACCTTAGGCCTCCTCCTGACAAACTCCACTTCCTTCAAAGCAGCTCCATTAACTGATTAAACGCTTTCATGCTTCAAAACAATTGCATTAATCGATCCATCCACGCAAATTCATAAACCCCAACATCTCCATAATAGGAATAAAATATAAAGCAAGGCGATCACTATGTACACAAAACACAACACATACCTTACGACTTCTGACATACCTCCATCACACCGAAATCTACCATGTGACCAAAAACCTAGCATAGAAACATCCTCTTTCCGTAACTCCGAGTCCTATTCTCTGTCATGCGATTTGAAATCCTCCTCACCCACTCTCAGTACATCTCAACCACACGTGCATACGTGGCAAGATCAGCCTTTAGGGGATGCCCGTCGTCACGGCCAGGCGGCCTGTAATAATATATATAAAAAAAGGTAGATATTGTTTTATATTTTCATATCACTCTCGATATCCAAAAACCCTTCCTCCTTGTATA